>JANHFK010002388.1:36251-51126 GCA_036250565.1 Sibynophis collaris | reverse complement strand
TTCATGCCTTCTCTATTCAGGCATAGAACATTCCTCCCCCCCCCACCCCCCGAGATTGAGATTGCCTCACCCTGTTGGCCTTCTGGAAGGCCTTGAAAACGTGGGGCCAGCATGTGTGTGGTGTTTATTAGAGAAATTCCTCTAATACCCAGAGTTACCTTGGTTAAGATAAGTGGTCATATATTTTTGTTTAATCAATAAATAAATGATCAGCCAAAGTAAATCAATGTTTGACATTCGTGTTTTGTAAATGAGCAATACAATATGCCTACAAGTGAGAGGTCTGAGGCATTCTTGATTCCAGGCGGAGAGACTTGCTGCATTAGATAGACTGAAAATAGGTGTTCCAGTTATTTACTTCACAAATTTCCAGGTGTATTGATTGTGTCCATGTTCTATCTAGGTATAAATAATGTGTGCACCACATGTGTCCCGTGTGCTTTCTTTGTTTAGAAGGAAAGCAGCAATATATAAGAATGCATTCTTAGAACGCCCTTGCTTGCTTGAGAGGTTAGTACCCCAAAATGTAGGTTAACATGTCTACTCAGAAAGCACTTTCATCACATAATTGCTTTTCCACAAACTGGATCGTTGTTATTTTGTTCTACAGATAGGTTTTGTGTGTTTTATTTGTGCTAAATAAGTAAAAGATATATGTAAAAAGCTTCTTTTTTTAAACAAGTAAAAAAGAAAATTTCTCACTTTATTCATGTTATGTTACATTATTTTTAAAGTGTATATATGTTTTCTGGAAAATTGTATGCATGAAAGTTCTTTTTTAAAGAGAACTAATTAATATTCACCTCCTATTAGCTCATACGCTTTTAAAGGCTTGCATCCTTCCCACACCAGAGAAACTGGCTCTTATCCAAAGAATAAAAACCTGTAGGGTAGCATTCAATTCCCAGAGAAATCAATGCTGTCTCATTATTGTAATCCACAGAGAACTGCAGTTGAGTTTTCTCTTAAGAGTATTTATGTAAGTTGGCTGTTTTTTCCATTGCTTGGGCTTAATAATGGGCTAAAATATTGTTGCTTGTCCTTAATTTAGTTACACCAGGGAAGACACAAACGTTTCAGGCCACAAAATAATATTTGATGACAACTTTCCGAAGGGAGTTTATTCGTGTTCATTTCTGTACACAATCTTTGTTAGAAACAAAGTTGACTTTCCGACAATAGCCCATGATTTTAGGCCTCTGAACCATGCAATTATTAGAGATCACTACTCCTTTCTTCTGATTGTTGAACTCCAAAACACTTAACATAGCCTGCTTTTACCAGATCTCGGTTGGGGGTTGGGGTTACCTGATCTGGATGAAGAAGCAGCATGAATAGTTAAATCCCCTTGACATGAAGTGTGGAAGATTTATGTTGTGCCCTTCAGTTTAGTGAATGCTCCCTTGATCTTTATTAGATTTATTTGAGAGATTTACAGATTTATTTTGATGAGACAGCTACCTGTGCTGTAAAGTTCAGGCTGTATTTGAAGTGATTCACCAGTGTGCCTAGTTTTAATCTGCCTGACGTGAATTATTTAGAATTTCACATCTCTTCTGAGGGTTTCCATATGGAAGCCCTCATGACCGTGCACACTCATCTGGGCCACAACTGGGAAGAGGAGCTGCCCAGGGCACATGTGTGCACCCATAAATGAACTTCTGGTTACCAGAACGCATATGTGCACCGGCCAGCTACTCTTCTGGGTTTCTGGCGCACAGCACACACAATGATCAGCTGGTCTGTGTGCATGCTCACGCAGACCAACTCTTCCAGTTTCCGGCACTCCTGCACACAAAAAGACCAGCTGATCTTCACTCGGACATGCGTGCAAGAAATCTGGAAGAGGAACGGGGGACGCCGCATGTGCCAGGGGACATGGCTCTGTGTGCCACTCGGGGCACGCGTACCATAGGTTCGCCATCACGATATGGACTGTGCCAGCTTGACACTTTTCTATCCTGACATTATCCAAATCTCAATATTCTTTTCAACATTGGTGCTGTTTCTTGGAAGAAACCTTACAGTCTGAAGTTTGGACCTACTACAAGAACTTGAAGCATCTCCAGGCTCTGCAGAAATTCACACAGACTCAAATCAACTGGTACATTACTTACATCCTTAGCTTGCCAATTAAGCAGTCTGGTGCTCTTTCACAAAATCCCTATGACCTGTCTCTATCTTGTATCTGGAAAATATTGTCCTCCCCATCATCTCACTTTCTTCATTGGTCTCTTCCTGTTGGTAGTAGTCTGGGATTCTGTTAATTTCTTCTTTCTTTTTGTAAAAAACTCTGCTAGAGAAAGAATGTACCAAAAAAATCCTAAACAATTGCTATTATTAAAAAGTTGGAATATGTATCCTAGAAAGCACAAAAAATGATCATGTGCCCAATATATTCTCCACTAATTATATCTGCAATGCTCATACAGACTTTGGATGCCAATATCAGATGTGGTCCAGTCAAAAAGTATATTATGCCCTCATTGCAAACAGATAGTAATCACTGGAAGAAATCATACTAGAATGAGTATGACTCACTTTACCTGAAAGATTCACCCTTGAGGAGACTCCATGTGCTGACCCATGTTCTTGTCAGCCCATGAGCAACCAGTATGTAAGGCTTAGATTGGAGGTTACATCACCTGCTGGCTATTTTTTTCAGTATCTGAACAATGATGTGTGAGGATCACAGGTTGCTTTGTTTTGGTTGGTTCCTTGGGAAAGTTTTCACTTCGACATTGTTGATTCATTGTTCTACTCCACGTTAATTCTGTTCTCTCCACAGAATCATGGAGTTGGTACGGAACACTGCTGAGTGCAGTATTCCCTCATGATATCGTACTTACAGTCATTCAACCCATAGACACTTTTATATTGTTAATGAAGTATATATAACAATATGATTTTATGTCAGGTTATTTGATTAGTAAAGCAAAACCTTAAATGCTGTCATGCAATTATTTGACAGGAGAAGAAAAACTATGTTAGAATAAAAATAAACTATCTTCAATACCGCTATAAAGAAGGTCAACTATGTAGGACTTTACTTCACAAAAAATATATTATTTACCACATTGGATGAAGAATTTAAGGTAGAAAGATTGAAGTCAAACAAGGTCTAGGCAGAAGAAGAACATAATGGCTTCAAAATCTAAGGGACTGATTTAGACAAAACTCAACAGCACTTTTTCGTCAGCTGCTGATAAAAATAGGATCGCCAACATGATCGCTGACATGTGATGATGGATATGGCACAAGAAGAAGATTAAGAATTATTTACCAAATTGAAAAAATATAACAGCAGATATTTCTAAATAGAAAAAAAAATATCTGAATTTTTTTTGGTTAGGAAGAATTGCATTAGTTAACCTTACATTCTGTCAAGACTCTATTTTCTTTCCTTTGTATAATTTCAGATATGAATCACAAAATTGATTATACTTTCTTGTTCTTACTCGTACTGAAAGGTTAGGGTTCCAGATGGTTTGTACAAACAGCTTTAACTTGAAGTGGAGCCATTAATGTGCTGCCTTCTCTGCAGTCACTCAACTATTTCTGAGTCCATCTGATAGTAGTACTAGCTATCCCATAATTTACTCTTCTATTAAAGAGCTTGTGTGACTTTCTTCTAGAAACTAGAAGATCTCCAAGGTCCCTTCCACCTCTATTATTCTCTTATCTGCTGAATTTCAGTTGTACTCTGTTTATGTTCAGGTAGACATTTGAGTTAAGGAGATGCCAATAGAGTGCAACATAATGCCTTCTCAGCAGCTCTAACTCAGAGGTGGGTTTTCTGAAGTTACACAGCTGCTATCTGCATCTAAGAAGCAATTGCATAAAGAGGTGTCAACAGGCACCTTTTGACTTCAGATGCAAAGCAATGTGCATCCCTGCTTGAAAGGATCTGGTTGGCTGAGGGAAGTTGATCATCTTGGTTGTCTGCTAATTTTTGGTGATGGGTGGGGGGAGGAATCAAGAAAAACAAGTTTGACATTCAGTTTATTGGGGAGGAGAAGAGATGGGTAAGGAGCAGGATAGAGATTGAGCCATTCAAAAGCAAGAGAGATGGTGTTCTGAAAAACCCCTTTCCTAACTTCTAGTAGGAATTCCCATGTGTGTAGCATTTTGTTTAATTTGTAGTGATTTTCCTATGTATGTTAGTGTTTAAAGTTTGTTTGTATCCCATATTTAATGTTAGATCCTGCATTGAAGACTATGGCCATATGCCAAAGCTGCCATGTCCTTGTGCAAGAGATTTTTAGGTCATTTCCAATATTCCAAGATTAGATGGATGGATGCCAATTTATGAGAACAATGTTGCCACCCATTTGTACACATCTCCTGGTAAAGTCTGAATTTGGTGGAATTCCAGACAGCCTCAGGATTTGGATTTGTTTAAAGTAATTAGAACTGTTTTTAACCAAATGATAATTAAACACTAGATGGGTTTCTATGTATGCTTGCCAGTTTCAGCAGTCATAGGTTGCATGTGTTAATGGGCTATTACAAGTCAAAATTGTGAATTCCCCATAGTACATTGCTTTTCTCTGATGTCAGTGCACATACCTATTCTACAGAGCAATTACTGCGTATGTATAGATATATAGATATTGATATTGATATAGATACATAGTTATATAGTCAGACAGACAGCCTTCATATGGATTAGAGATCAAATGAAAGTATACAATACCATCAAGAGAGTAAAAGAAATGGACTGGTCTATGTCAGGTGGACTAAGGCAGTCATGGAATGAATCCCACTTGATAAAAGCATCTACGAAAGTGACCTAAAATAAGATAGATTGATGACATCAGCAAGTATTGCGGGCCCAATTGGTGAAAAGACTCCAACTAAGGACCCTATTGATTGGAAACGTGCGGAAGAGGCCTTCATTCTGCAGGAGGATACACACACACACACACAGACTGGATTGCATTTGACACATTTGTGGAAATGAAAAGGGACAAGGTGCTTTTTCAAGAGGCAACTGGCCTTTCTGATTTTTCTTTGAAGATGTTTCTCGCTTCTCATCCAAAAAGCTGCTTCAGCTCTTCTGACCGTGACCTGGATGACTGAGAATCTCCATAGAAAAGGGACAAGGTTACCTACCTTTTAATTTATCACTGAACTGTGGGAAGGTCCGTGTCTTCTTGGCAGAAAACATACTAGGAGAGGATGATAATCCTGAGCCTACTAAATGCCAGATGTTCTCTGTAGAACTGGCTCTACTGATAAGACTATATTTCAGTTGATGTTACATATTATACTTTTCAGTGTAGCACTCGGTGCTCTAATCCATAATTATTAAATGATGACTATGTGAACTGATTATTATTCAGTTAATTCTTATAAATAACAGCCTATCCTGAAAAATAGTACTTTAATTCAGCGTTCGCCCTCTTTAATGTGCTCTAAATGTGTATATTTCAAACTGTAGCATTCTCAGCAGTAGATGGGGAAATCCACATATCTTAAGAATGCCCAGGTTTTACATTAAAGGCTATTCTTGGTAGTACTAAAAAAAATAACGTAAATGCATCACCTCTAATACATAAGTAACTTAACCATCATATCTGGGTAACAGAATATTAGTTTGGGCAGCTTCTCCAATGTTCTTATAAGAATTTGTTGAGGATTTAAATTGCAACTTGTGTTATATTCAATTCTCTCTGCATTGTTTCTCAGGATTAACTTCCATCAATGATTTCTCTGGAAATATTTTGGAATCACTAGAATCATTGCCCTTTCTACTACCAGAAATCAGGGCTGATATTTCTCTGCAGTTAGTCTCAGATAGTGCAGTCCAGCTGACTGAATGGAGAAACTTTGCAAGTCATCTTTAAAACGACAGCAAGCCTTTTGATCTGATTTGCAGGTAGTCCTCGATTTACAACAATTCATTTAGTGACCGTTCAAAGTTACAATGGCATTGAAAAATTTGACTTACGACCATTTTTCAGAGTTACGACCTTGGCAGCATCCCCATGATCATGTGATCAAAATTCAGATGCCTGGCAGTTGCTTCATATTTATGACCGTTCCTTTGTCCCAAGGTCATGTGCTCACCTTTTTTTCAACCTCCTGACAAGCAAAGTCAATGGGAAAGCCAGATTCACTTCACAACTGGGTTGCTAACTTATCAACCACAGTGATTAACAACTGTGGCAACAAGAAATGTCTTAAATGGGGCAAGACTCACTTAACAAATATAAATTTTGAGCCCAATTATGGTCACAAGTTAAGGACTACCTGTACTAGTTTCTGTTTCGAGGAAGTTTCTTTCTACATAGGAGGGGCATTCAGAAATGCTATTTCTAAGAGACATTAGAAATGCTATGATTTGTTGTAGTGTTAGGATGCTGCCCAGTTCAGATGTAACTTTGCTGTAAATGCCAACTCTATTCTTTTTTTTAATCTCTGCAGCCTGGTTTTTGAAGATCCGTCATGGCAGTGAGCCCTAGAAATGTAGCTTGGCTTGTTAAAAAATAAAATTATTTATAGCCTTCCCTTCCACGTAAAAACCAAAACTTAACTGTCTGCCAACTTTTGCCAGGGCATCTAATGATCATTATTCCAACTGCAGTCTGGGTTGGGCAGGTATTTCTGGTTTTATGTCTAATCAGCTGATGGGAGATAAGCATGGAGCAGGCAGACACTCTGGATCCAAACTGCCTGGCCTGACACCAGAACAAGTCCCGTCTTTCCACCTTCAGTTTCACATACAAGACAGGTATCCTTTGCATTTCAAGCACAAGACAGTTGACGACAATTCTTGAATGAGTGCCTGGCTGCATACTTGAAGTCATGGGTATGTTGGCTAGATTTTATCTCTCTGTTCTCACTGGGTGTATATCAGGGTAAGAGCAAAGGAGGAGGATCTACTACCCAATTAGCAGCATTCCTGAGGAATGAGTGGGAGGTGCGTTGCGTTCAGGGTTGTCTCTTATTGAACAATCCAAACTTCTCAGCGTAGGTTCTTCTGTTCCTGGATACTTTGAGGACACAGATGAATTCATAGGCGCCTTTCTTGGTGGCAGAAAATTATCTGGGCTATCAATGAAGAAAATGGATAAATTTGGAAAGCATGGCAGATATGGATTGGTTAGAACTCGATTTCCTAGACCCCAAATCATCTTGCAGCCAGTCCTATCTTCAGGACACACAGAAGTTTGCAGGTATGGTTTGTATTAACTTGTGCTACTTCCTCTTGAATTTACGCTAGCACACAGATGTGGCATAAGGTAGAAGAGCAGTAGTATAAAAAGCTGAAATTCAGGTAAAATGACAAAACAGCAAATTAAAAATGGCAGGAAGCTTATTAGCCATTTGCTAACATTTACTAGCAATGTTGGAAGCTTATTAGCCAGCATTAATTGACTTCAGATGGCTATGGGATAGGAGATAAGTAGCGAATTGTGTGTGGATGTAGAAGATAGAAGTAATTTTTAACATGCAAAATAGCTTATCAAAGCTTAGAAGCTTGTAATTCCAAGAAATCTTCATTTAATACCAGAACTAAATACAGAAATTATATGTGTCAGCACTGTACTCTGTGTATAAGTGATATGCGATCAATTTGTTAGTTCTAGCTGCAGTATGTCTATTGAATAGCTTCCATATTTGTGTCTTAATATAATGTTTTAGTATTATGGCTTTTTGGTGCTGACCTTACGGTATAATAGTATTGTATCAACTACTTATATGCCATACACAGATGTGTTCTTTTTTCTTTAGCTTCCCTCAGATGGAATTGTGCATTGTGTAGGGAACATTAATTGCCATGCAATTTTTTTTTCTAGATTTCTAACTTATTTATGATCGTACTTGTTCTATAATTAATACTGCAAAGTCTCTCTTTTACTGTTGTAAAGGTCTTACATTCTTTTTGTGCAAATGAAAAAGTGGTGCTCTTATCTTTATCAGTATTAATTTTGAAAGATATGCAGATAAATCGTCCTGTTCTAAGTTGTTCTTGCAGTCTTTTTACTTAAGTCTAGAAATTGTCTTTAGGTTATGAATCCTCTGTTATATATTTGTAGGCATGATTAATAGAGCCTGTGACTACTTGACACTCACAAAATGTAATGGAAAATATACCAACGTTTCAATTACTCATCCAAGTGATCACTTGTTCAATTAGTGTTATAGCAACCACAACAGATAAATTGGATTGTGATTGAGATGTCATCAGTTTGAGCGCTATAATTTTGGTGCCATTCTTTCCAAAAACAGTCAGAAGGAGATGGTCATTGATCCAGGTTCTTTTGCAACATTTATTTGGTTTCTTATTCTTCAGGCTAAGTGCCAGCTGTGCTGTGATTTCTCTAAGCTGAGAAACTGACTTGGTGACATTCCACAATGTGCAGAAACCAATCGTGCATTTTCAGCCATTGTCAGTCTTTTGCAGTTTTGTTTAAAGACAAAACTTAAACATTGCCCCTTTTCGCTCTGTGTATTTGGCCCTGAAGTTAATCCATCTCTAAATCTTATTTCAACTAAGGTTCTGATGGTTGATATATCACTGAATTGCAGATTGCTTTTGCATGCCAAACTATCTCATTTCTCAGTGGGGTTCTGGGAAGGGGGAAGAAAGATTGCAAAGACTTTTTAGGTATGTTTTTAATTTTCATTTCTTAAGCTTGCAACTTATAGTAATTGTTCAGTACATTTTTCTTGGCTTTAGTACATTTTTCTTGGCTTTAGTACATTTTTCTTGGCTTTTGTTCTGGTGGGATTGGTCCATATTTTATTCCTCCACTGTTCACAACACCTTTTATTACTTATTGAACTAGAATGACGTATAATATATAATATACATGGAGAATAAAAGCCTATTTGCCTCGTGCTGCAAAGAGGACAAATGTTGTATGCTTCACAGGCGGGAGCAAGCATTCCACAGCTGGAGTGTAGAGTGAACATTGACTCAGAAGACATCTTCTGAGAACTACTGGACAACCCTAGTGTGAGATGATAGCCAAAGCGGGACCTCTTAAGATATTTAATCATGTTTTTCTGAATAAACTGCAGTTGACTTGATTTACACAACAGTCTAAGCTCAAACCAAACTATTTGATGTAATGTGTGGATCTAGCCTATATGTGAAGGGGAGTAACAAAGCCATCAAGATTCCACTTCAAAATTGATGTGTCAACATATTTCAGCCCTAAGACCAAGACTCTTAAAACTTGATCTTTGAAATAGTATTTTAACAATAAAGTAGCTCCTTAGGACAGAATTCTAAAACTTTGTCAAGATGCAAATGAACAATGTTTAGAAATGCCAACCTTGTGCTTTCTTTGTTCCTGTTCATAAATTTGGTAAACTGATGCTTCATAGTTGACTTGATATGTAACAATTAGAAGTTCAGAACGGGAAAACGCAGCTGGAGGTGTTGAGAGTTGCCTGGTAGCATTATTGTTTCAGTTCCCCATTTATTGCCTAATTGATTTGGATCATTATTCTATAATTTATATTCAGGTCACCACTGAATTGACATCAGTGAATTAAGAGCTCTGCTTTGTTCATCTCTAGCTATTGGAATTTAGACCTAGAAAACATCCTGTTGGGCTATCTGCCTGAAATAGGTAATCATTCATAGGTGGAGGACTGTGCACAGCGGACAGAACAATGTCAATTGCAGAATACGGCTAATCCTCGACCTACGACCACAATTAAGCCCAACATTTATGTCGCTAAGTGAGACATTTGTAAAATGAGTTTTGCCCCATTGTATGACCTTCCTTGTCACCATTGTTAAGTGGTTGCAGTGGTTAAGTTAGTAACACAGTTGCTAAAAGCGAATCTGGTTTCCCCATTGATTTTGCTTGTCAGAAGGTTTAAAAGGGGGATCACCCAGGACACTGCAACCGTCATAAATATGAATCAGTTGCCAAGAGTCTGAATCTTGATCACATGACCATGGGGATGCTGCAACGGAGCATGAAAAAAGTGGTCATAAGTCACTTTTTTCAGTGCCATTGTAACTTCAAACGGTCATTAATTGAACTGTTGTAAGTCAAGGACTACCTGTATGTACATCGGCATGGTTGTCTTTCTAATAGATGCCACGGAAGAATAATCGATAAATTAGGATTCTCCCTCTTTGTTTTTATTCCTCATCTCAGCATAAATTAAGGTCCCTTTCCCAACATGAATCTAACTAGAGGCAGTCTTCGACTTACAACCATAATTGAGGCCAAACATTCTGTTGCTAGACTGGACAGTTTAAGTGAGTTTTGCTCCATTTTATAACTTTCCCTTGCCACAGTTGTTAACTGAATCACTGCAGTGAAATATTCCGTCATTAAGCAAATCTGTTTTTCCCCCATTGACTTTGCTTATTGGAAGCCAGTTGAGAAGGTTACATATAGTGATCACGTGACCCCGGGATAGTGCAACTGTCATAAATACATGCCAGTTGCCAAGCATCTGAATTTTGGTCACATGACCAAACGGATGCTGCAACAGTTGTAAAGGTGAAAAACACTCATAAATCACTTTTTTCAGTACCATTGTAAATTCAAAAGGTCACTAAAAGAATGGTCGCAAGCCAAAGGCTGCCTCTATGGCATGAAATCCCCTAACAATGTCTTTATTCTGCTGTATTCCCTTGGTGTTGCCTTCTCCTTCAAAAATGGCCACTGTCCTTAGCTGAACAGGAGTTTTTTCTCATAAACTGACATCAACTACAAGCAATTTTGAAATGTTTCCAGTCCCTTTTGTCAATAACTCACTCAGGGGACTCTGGTGGGGAGATGACTTAGGCACTGTAGGAGTATTTTAGGCTGTTGTAGGTGTGTCCCATCCCCTCTGCACACTTTCACCATCATTCTTCTTACCCTCCCACCCAAAAAATGAGGTGCAGCATTTTGAAGAGGGTTAAATATTCGCTCTTCAGAGACTGCAGGCCTAGCCATCTTTCAAACATTGCTATTTTCTGAAAGCTACTCGGTAGCTGTTTCTATTGTCCTGGGATTGGATTGGACTGGATTGCCTATCCAAATTTTACACCTTCTCAACTTCGCTGGACAATTCCTCAGCAAGCGTATGGAGGTGGTGTGCCCTTTCCTTTCCCATGAGTAGTAAAACAGGAGAATGTGGTTTGAGCCACCTGTCAAATCTGCACCTTTCCCAAACACTGTCCTTGCATCACAGCTATGATTGGTAGGTGGGTGGTTTTCCACTGGCTGTTAAGTGGGAAAGCAGCAAAGCCAGGGTTTAACTAATCTCTTAGCTAAACACACCCTGCTAATCTGGAAGCATAGGCCACCATTCTGCGATAAAGCAAAATATTGTAAAATAGAGATTTTCCTCTGATAGTATTCTGCTGACTCAGGGAGTGGAGTGGAGAGCGTTTTATCATCACAGTGGACATGATAAATATCTCTGCATGAAGTCAGCTGTAGTTACAGGCCTGTTACTCCATACCGGATCAGTGCTGGATTCTAATTCTACCAAGCCACATGTCAAAGTGTAAATTATTTGGATAGTATTGAGAATAGCAGATTGAGACGTTTTTCAAACAAGGACACAGAAGTTTCATAATAATGAAAGCATGGAAGTGCGAACATGCTGGTGATTGAAAAGGTCTCCATTTGTTGGAACTGTGTTTGAAGCCAGGGGAAGAGCAGCAGCGGTAAAATCCGGCTGGATCTATCCGGCTCGCACGAACCAGTAGGGCTGGCGGGAGTTCCGCCCACCTGCCAGGACATCATTATGTCCCATTTTTAGCCTCTGCACATGCGCAAAAGAGGCATGCATGTTCAAATTTCTGAACCGGTAGCAAAGTTAAGTGCATTTCACTGCTGAAGAGCAGGAAAAGAGTTTGTAGTCTGTAAAATATCACAGACAGCTCTTTAGCTCTCCAGGCACCATAGAACAGATGTGAAGGCTTTGCGCTGATAAGTTGCATTATTTCAGGTAGAGATTCAGCTTTTTTGAATCATCCACTTTTGAATAAAGTAGAAATTGCATCGAGGTTTAGCCATTTTAGCAAAAAATATCTCTTTCTCAGCAGCTCTAGAGATTTTTACTAGCCTATGGATGCCAACCCATGTTTGTAAATAATAAAAAAAGGGACTATCATAAAAGCGAGGCACCATTGGATGTCATTTAAAGAGATTTGTGCTATTTAATCACAATATCCCATTGTCATCCAGATGTGGTTGTCTTACTATAAAAGCTGATTGAACACAAACATGCTATCAGAATTAAACAAATCATTTGATCCCAGCCTCTGAATTAAGGGAGCTCTTCCCAATTGCAGATTGCTGTGCTACCCTCTTATCTTGCTTTATTCTCAACTTCACAGAATCTGAAAATCTGGTGGCAGGTTGTTTAAATATCCCATCCATCTATCAGGACCAAAGAAGGGAAATGTGGTAGGAATATAAAGGCTGTGTCATTACCTTGCTGTAAGTTTGACTCAGATTTCTCTTCCTCCAGTTCATACTTATGCAAGACTTATAATATTGCTTAGTTTAACTATTGGTACTTTAGCCTGTCTCCACGTCCCACTTTTCACCCTATTCCTTTTCTCTCCCTCTATGGTGGACAGGAATGTCTTTAAAAAACATCTGTATGTAAACTAATATCTGGGAGCCATTTTTGCTAAAAAAAATAAGGTTATAAATATCAGACTAATCTTCTGAAACTATTCTGTAATTTTCATTCTTCTTGTTTTGTTGAGTAAACCATGCAGTGTTTGGCGTACTAGGCAACCACCATTGATATATCTGTCTTATTTTTTCATTGAGAAGTTGGAGCTGTGCTTTCTGCAGGATGTTTTCTGCCCTGTGTCCCTTCACTGTTGAGCTCAGTCGCAGGCTGTTGGGGATGAATCTATGTCCGTGATAGTGAATCTATGGCACATGTGCCGGAAGAGCCATCTTTCTGGGCACGTCAGCCGTCGCCTGTTGCTCTTTCAGGTTCAAGCGCTGGCCACCTGGTCTTTGCACACATGGGAGCGCCGGAAACTGGAAGAACAGCTCCCTGGCGTGCATGCGCACACCGGAAAGCTGAGCTCATGGGGCACGCATGCATGCTGGCCAGCTGATCTTTGCGCATGCATGTGCATGTGGGAAACTGGACGCTTAGTTTGAAGAACTGCTCTTCCGGTTTCCTGTGCATCAGGGAGCTGCTTTTCCGGTTTCTGGCGTTCCCGTTTCGGCACTTGGTGCCAAAAAGGTTCGCCAACACTGATCTTTGCTGTCTGCATCTCAAACTGATGTGCAAATGGTTCTTGTAATCTGCAATTTTTCTGGAAATCCACTCATACTCCTGCACTATTCAAAGGGTGTTCATCCCAAAGAGCATTGCTAAATGTCTATGGAGATTCTCAGTCATCCAGGTCATGGGTTGTCCCAAAAGTGCTTTTTCAAGAGGCAACTGGACTTCCTGTTTTTTCTTTGAAGATGTTTCGCTTCTCATCCAAGACGCTTCTTCAGCTGATATTTTGGTTCTTGGATCAGAAACAAAACATCTTCAAAGAAAAAACAGGAAGTCCAGTTGCCTCTTGAAAAAGCACCTTTGGGACCCTCCATAGACACCATCTATATATTGCTTTCTATTGTACTTTATTTGGGGTACGGGCAGCTGGGTGGTGGACATAAGATAGCAAAGGCATTGATACTGGCTTGTGGATGCATTTAAAACATGAAGTCATAGCTATGGAACCAGCATGTTATCTTTTGCATAGTTATCAAAAATGATCAGTTTAGGGTGAACATAAGTTGTTTCTAAATAAAGGTATTTATAGAACTTGTACATCAGACATCTAGCCTTTCTGAAAACCACTGGAAATAATTAGAGGAAGTTGTTTTCAGACCAAATAGCTACAGGTTCTAGATGGTGGGAACCATACAGCATTCTGTAAGTAATACACAATGGTATAAATTGAGTTTCTCTTCTGCAGTTTCTCTTTGGAATAGCAGCAGAATGGTAATTATAATGTTGATTTGGGAGGTTCTTCCTTCCCAGAATAGTATTCTATGAATCAAAATTGGCTGTTTTTCCAGCTGCTTAATTTACTTAGCCACACAGCATTCTTGCACTGCTGGGGAGACCTAATATCAGTTGATCTGGCCCTCATAGGTTTTAAGTGATTACTTACTATAATCCATTATTCAAATGACAATGCTTCAGGCAAAGACTTGGAAGCAAATGAAAGAGGGACTCGGTTTCCAATTATGTTATTCCTTCACCCCCCACACATGCATGTTTAATTTTATTTTATTTTTAAAATCCCTTTCATCTGCCATCTCCCTGCCAAGTAATTATAAGACCTTGAGAAGCTAACTGGAGGCTAGCCAATGATCTGCCCTTCTTTATATATTTTAACTTTCCTGTGAATTTCTTTCAATGCACTGCTTTCCCATCCCAGCATTGTGATTTGTTACACAGGTGTGCTTTGTTCATGCATCTCTGTATCCTGGATTGTAGGACTGAGAAAATCACTGCATAAGAGACCTGAGAATCATCAGTTCAGTGAAGAAGCCAGTTTTATTCAGAGGGCTTTTCCTGAATTCTGCTCCAGAAATAATTCGTTAAGACTTTTCTATCTTCATGTCCTCCAAATATGTTAGGATTACAGCTTGCATAACAATGAGTGATTTTTAATGTTTTTAGGATTGCAAAAAGTTTTCTTTTAAGTTTGTAAAGTTCTCTGTGTTTACAGAGTTGCTCTGAACCCTTGATGTTCTTCTGCGTGTTCTGAAGGATGTTCTCTTCTACCGTGTTTCCCTGAAAATAAGACCCTGTTTTATATTTTTTTGAATCCTGAAATAAGCAGTTGGCCTTACTGCCATGTGCTCAAAAGCCCAACTGGGGTTATTATCAGGGGATGTCTTATTTTGGGGGAAACAGGGTAGGT
>JANHFK010002387.1:145762-156870 GCA_036250565.1 Sibynophis collaris | reverse complement strand
ATATTCCGAATGTAGCCCTGCCCAGTCTCTCAAATGGAGCTTTCAGAGGCTGAAAAAGCCTCTGAAATGGAGCTTCAGAAAAAAAGCCTCTATTCTGGAATGGAGCTTCAGAAAAAAAGCTTCTAAAGGGAAGCTTCAGAAAAAAAGCCTCTGAAAGGGGGGTTTCAGAGGCTGGAAACAAAGCAAGGTGTGGAGCTCATAACCAATGAACCTGTTGCTAAAATTCACCTCTGGGAATAACTGATTGTGGATATTCCAGGAGGCCAATCCACCTGCCAATCAGCTTTTTTCTTATTTTCCTCCCCAAAAACTAAGGTGAGTCTTAAACTCCAGTGCATCTTATAGTCCGAAAAATACGGTATGTAGCGTTGACATCATCACATTATGATAACTATATACTTAATAAAATGTACTCTTCATAACTAGTTCATTAACTCTCACTTAAAAATTTTAAGCCATGTGAAATATCCCGAACACCATATATAAATGTTCTGTAAATGAAATAAATACAAAAAAATACATGCAGAATTACTCCAAGCCTATATTACAAATAGTCCTTGTTTAGCAGCCACAACTGGGGCTGGCAACTCAGTGGTTAAGCAAAGTGGTTGCTTATGATCTTACTTCAGCTTTCCTTTGTTTATAGATCTGCAAAGGTTGTAAATGCAAGGATTGGTTGTAGAGTTACTTTTTTCATCACCATCATAACTGTGAACAGTTGCTAGATGAGGCAGTCACTAAACAAGGACTACATGTATTTTTCACGATCATATTTAGGATTTAATGCTCACTTGGTCCTGGTTCTTGAGTGGGAAACAGCTTATTGTCAACAGCCAGGCTTATGTTACGGAAGACTTCTTCCTCATCTTTGTCAGCATCCAACTAAGAACAAAAAAGAAGACAATCAGACACCTGGAAGAGGACAAAGCAGCAAAACAAGCCCAATGGATGGACCTAGGGGTTCTCAACTTATGTTGTAGATTGTAGAATGTTTGTGCTGCAAAGAATGCCCACACAATTTAGGATGACAATGGTTATAGAATGCTGTTCTTAAAAATATCAGATACGGCAACAATGGTTTCTGAAAAGCTAATAATATTGATAATGTTTATAAGTGGTGCAACATTTCAGAATGTAAGGGTCAAAGGTGCTTCAGAGTGTTGGAATAAGACATATACAGATAATCCTTGATTAACAAGAGTTCATTTAGTGAAAAAAGTAACTTATGACCATTTTTTCATACTTATGATCATTGCAGCAGTCCTTAAATAATGAAGGAAGTATTGGAGACAAAAAAGGGGAGGAGGAAATTAAAAAATTCTGGGAGCCAGTGACAATATTTTATTGTCTAAAAACCTGGTGCCTTTTGCACAAGTTCTTTTATTAATCATGCTTGTGGAAATGTTCTTTTTGTGTAAGATCTAGTTATTTTATTTCAATTTCAGCACAAGAGAGAAAACAAGTATTGTAAGATGCTTTTTTACTACAAATTGAGCTTGTCTTGTTTAACAATACAATCCTTTGAATTTTATTTTTTTCCTATCACATTTTATATGGATACACAGTAATTGTACAGGCTGTGCATCTGCTTTTGTCCGTTGGTAGGACTCTATTTATTTAAAAAAAGATTTATCAGCTGAAACGAACAGTTTGTAAGAAAACAACACCAAGAACCAACAGATTAGAGACTCTCAATTCCAATTTGAGACTAGTTCCACCAATGTAGATGGAGAGATAATTGGTCAGTGAGGTCCCTAAAATAACAACAAAATTCTTATGCTAAGTACCTACATTAAAAGACAACATTTCCTGCACCTCAGGGCTGAAAAGGAAGAATAGAATGATTGATGAAGTCTTGGACAAACTCTGCAACACAGAGATGGCCCTAAGTGTTTTGTTCCCTCCCGCAGTGTTAAATCAGTTTGGCTTACTAGGGAGGGCTGAGAGAAATTAACTGCATAGGGAGACCCTTAGGCCAGAAACGTAGGTAGAAGGTAGAATTCTCAGGAAGAATTAGAACAGAGTCCATCTTTGAAGCAAAGATGGCTTCTACCCCCAGCAATGTTTTTTGTACTGTTGTTGCATCTCCTTCAACAGGAACTTCAATTGGAACAGTTCAGTCAGAGGCTCACATTGCTCTTTGCAAAATTGATCAGATTCACCTGAAGATGGACACTATTTCAGGCAGTGGGTGGCATCATACAGGGGTAAACTGCTTGTCCTGTTCATGTGGATGTTATTCAATTTCTAATCTCAAGGATGTGGAGAAGGTAACTAGTTTAAATTGGCCAAGCTGACTAGCTCTGTGTTTAAAGAAGATGAGGCTGCCTTGAGCAGGGGAGGAAGAAATTGTAAGAATTTTATCAAAGCAGATCTTCCTTGACCCAGAAGATTTATGAAATTGTAGACCAGTTTCAAATATTTCGTTCTTAGCTATATTTATCAGGAAAGTGGTAGTTCTTAGGTTTCAACTGCATTTGTATTGAACTGATTATTTAGATCAATTCCAATCTATGTTTCATAATATTATATAGAAATCTCAATGGTCACCTTTGTGAGTGACCTGCATTAGAAATTAAATAGGGGGATACAACTGTCTGGTCCTCCTCTTAGCAGCTTCTGATATTATTAATTATGATATCTTCCTTGGTTATTTAATGAGAGTAGATCTTTGGAGGCTTTGGTCCTTGCATAAGGAGTGCCCAGAGAATGATGCATGTAGGCTAGGAATATCAAACTCGTGGCCCATGGGCCGGATGCATCACACCATGGCCACGCCCATGCCCAGTTTAGCAAAGAGGGAAAAAGTCATTATACATCATGTGATGCCACCATGATGCCACAGGTTTGACATCTCTGATGTAGGTTATTAAGTATTATGGCTAGTGGACTCCTGAAACCCTTCCTGAGTCAAATCCTAGGTGATGTTTACCCATGATTTACTTACAGCTTGATTTGACTGTTGCTATGAAATTTTCAATTGCTATAAAAACTGTCTCAAAAGTGTGTGCCATTTGGCAAGCTATTTCCACTGCCAAAGATAAGCAGGAGAAAGCATTCTCCTGTATTAGTCTTTTATTATGCCATGCTCTCTTCAGGGAGATATTCTTGACTATTTACTCTCAGTATTCAGGAGATTAGAAAAACACGTCTCTCTTGCCAAGTTTTGATTGACTTTAATAATTATTTTAATTTTAATTGCATCAAGTTAAAAAGTTACATTTTATATTTTGTATTTTACTTAAATTCACATAAAGTCCTCAAAGAGTTTTTAAGCAAAATTATAGCAGTCCACATTTAATTACTAAATAGGCAAATAAGCCAAACAACTAGTAGATGTTCATATATTTCTAGGGGAAAATAAAATGTATGCAGAAAACTATAAAACTTAGAAACAAAATGAACCCGGTATAAAAAGAACCTGTATTTCACAGTGGCATGCATATTCGTAGTTCCTATAATTAATGTCTGCGAAATATTATAAAAATCAGTCCTTTCAAAGATGTGATGACATTTTAATGAACTGAAAAATTCTTTTGAAAATTGTAGATTAGATCTGATTCAAAGTGATAAGACACTTATTTCTTTGCTTTTATCACTCCTTCATTAGCCTTCTTAACTGAAGTCATAATCACATCTCATGTCAAAAGTTCTGTACATTAATTAGACAAAAAGTATTTTCTAGAGATTTAATAAACCGGGGCACATCACATTAGATTATCAAATTGCCTGTATATTCTTCGTACAAATCAGTAGGATAAGAGTCAGCACAGCATATTGAAGAGATTGTAGGACTGTTCTTGCTCAATTTGTATTGATTATAGGGAAGACTTTTCTCCTTTCTGAGACAATCTTAACTGGCAACTTACATGTTGGTTTTTTTGACAACATTTTTCAAAGGTGACTGAGTGGCCCAGAGTCACTCATCCAGCTTTGTGGCTAAGGCAGGCTAGTGGTGGCTAAATGGTGCCTTTAGCCCAGTAATGGGTTCCTACCGGTTTGCTCTGGTTCTTAGAACTGGTAGTAGTGGCGGCGGGAGGCTCCACCCACCTACCTGGATGTCATCACGGATGCTCTGCACAATCAGCAAAGCTGTTGCTAAAATTCATCTCTGGGAATAGCTGATTGGGGGTATTCCAGAAGGCCAATCCTGCCAAGCAGCTTTTTTCTTATTTTCCTCATCAAAAACTAAGGTGCGTTTTATACTCCAGTGCATCTTATAGTCCAAAAAATATGGTATGTAATGTTCACATCATCACATTATCATCACTACATACTTTATAAAATGTACTCTTCATAACTAGTTCATTAACTCTCACTTAAAGATTTTAAACCATGTGAAATATTCTGAAACACCATATACAGATGTTCTGTATATGAAATACATACAAAAAAATACATGCAGAATTATTCCAAGCCTATCTTACACATAGGTTCTTAGAACTGGTAGTAGTGGCAGCAGGAGGCTCCACTCACCCATCTGGATGTCATCACGGACGCTCTGCACATGCGCAGAAGCACCAAGCGTGAGTGAAGCTAGCGCACGTGCATTCCCATTGCGAACCAGTAACGAAGGTAAGTGGAACCCACCCCTGCTTTAGCCATTACTCCACACAGATGACAAATGTAAAATGTAGTTATATTCTGATGTTGAGAAAGCACATTTGCTTTTCTTACAAAAAGTGCACTTGTTGATGCAAATATAGAAATACTTCTGTTCACAGCACTCAAACATATTCATCACTCAGTACTTACCTACTCACCATAATGATCACATATTCTCCTTCTGGGTACATAATTTAGCCAAATAAAAGGTATTAGAAATTATAATTGTCTACCGACTAGGAAAATAAAATTTGAAGCTAGCATGCTGAGCGAGATGTGATCCTTGTATTTGAAAACATGAAAGAGACACAGGGAAAGACATACCAGTTGCTAAGATGAACATCTCAGTTTACTGAAAAATATTCCTGTAATATCAATGAATGTAACGCCAAGGACTTATATTTACCCAATTGTTAACAAATGGGTATATTATAAAGAAAAAAGAATATTAAATGTCTTAGGGTAATGCTGAAAAGGAGTGTAAAACACATTCTATTTTTACACTTTTCACGTTTACATTTTAATGACAAGTACATAAATCTGAGTCTATTTTACTATCAAGTAAGTGAGAGTTAGGAACACTGTATTGAATAAACTTCAGGATGGATAAAATCAATATTTTCACCACTAATATCCTATCCAATGTTTTCTATTTCAAAGATGATTAGAGTAAGAAAGATCTGATTATACATGCTGACAGGATACATCTGGAGACAAATACAGATTAAAAACACAACAAGAATTGCTTAATAAAGGAACAAATCCACCATGGCTAATGTTTCACAAAATAACAGGAAAATTTAAAAAATATATAACTATGCTTAAGATAAGATAGCATTAATACATAAATATTTAGAATTAAGTTGTACTGAATATGGGATTTTGGTTTTAGGGAAGTATAAGTCAGCAGAAATCTGGTCTGCGCCAGTATAGGAAGTCAGGCACGGAACTTGACAATGCTGCTTCAGCTAATTATACCTATTAATATTCATTAAAACAATGAAAAGGCAATTGCTCGTTTTCAAACTAGCCGCTTAATGAAGCCTATTTATACATACTTTTTTTTTTCAAAGAAAAAACCCTTTCTGAGAAAAAATTGCTGTGTTTAATTGGAAGTTTATTCACTGCGAGGTTAAAAGATGACTAATGAGAAGGTATGCATTGTGATGACTAATTAGTAGGATGTACAATCTGAGAAAGAAGCAGCTGACGATTGCATTTTAATTGCTTTTTAATATAATTTCAGATCTGCTGAATTATTTTAAATTATTCTGTGCACATGAGTGCATACACACACACGCACATACACATGCACTTTTTACATCTAACAATTCTCAACTGCAAAGTAGCTTTTTAAAAAAGAAAAAAAAAAGCCTGGTGTACATCCTGTTTCCATTTAATACAGAAATTGCTTGCTCTCTCTCTTAACCAGGAACCAGAGTAGAATTAATGGGCATATGACAGAGATTTGGGACAGGAATATCTAAAGGTAGCCCTTGACTTACAGCCAAAATTGAGCCCAAAATTTATGTTGCTGAGAGAAACTTTTTTTTAAGTGAGTTTTGCCTCATTTTACAACCTTTCTTGCCACATTTGTTAAGTGAATCACTACAGCTGTTAAGTGACTAACATGGTTGTTAAGTGAATGAGACTTCCCCAGTGACGTGCTTGTAAGAAGATCGCAAAAGGCATTCACATGATCCTGGGACACGCCAAGTGTCTGAATTTTGATCATGTGTCCATAGGGATGTTGGATAACCATCTGTCTGAAGTGGTGTAAGATTTCCTGTCTAGGCAGGGGGTTGGACTAGAAGACCTCCAAGGTCCCTTCCAACTCTGTTATTATTATTATGCTGCAAAGGTCATAAGTGTGAAAAATGGTGATAAGTCACTTTTGTAGTGCCCATTGTAACTTTGATCACTAAATGAACTGCTGTAAGTCGAGAACTATCAATACTGTTACGATTAGCCCACCCAATATGTGACAATATCACTAAGTACCATTATCTCCATTTTGTTGCAGGCCTACAACAGCACCAGTAGCCACAGGCAGTTCCTCCCCATGCACTGCTGTCATTCAATGTCATGCCTGCTCTGTTCCAATTTTTCATTCTGCTCCTACAAGAGTAGCTCTGGGGGGGTTTTCCAGCCAACAAACCTCTCCTCTTCCTTTTACTCCTCTTTTTATCCTTTGCCTTAAACTCCATAAATCCTAACTCTCTGCTTAAATTCATTCATGTTTTACATTATACTAGTGATGCTCTTAGCCAGGTTACTATAATGGGTGGGGAGGGGGGAGAAATGGAGCTGATGGATAATGAAACTAGCAGAAGCTCCTTTAAGCTCTATTTAGAAATGTGCCAACTAGTTTGGTTCTGTCTGTGATTTATACTGCCGTTATTTATTTTTATATGTTATTATTTTAACCGAATTTTATTTTTTACTCTACATGAGGTCATTTTTTCAATTTTAAAATCCAACTGCTAATTTCCCTGAGTAATTAGAATTTGATATTCCCTCACGTCACAAATAATTTGAACCCCTTTGTGCTTTATGTTATTATATCAATGAAACTTTTATTTTTAAGATAATTCCTGGAAAAGTCAACTATTTCTTAATGTTTAAATATGCCTTAATATATATGCCTCAGGAGGTCATTTTGAATTCAAGTCATATTCCTCAGGAAATTTTTTTTTAAATAAATATTGCCTCAAGGCAGTTTATCTCCATGCAAAAATATTCCTCTGCCAGCAGAATTTGTTCATTTAAGCATGTTAATGCAATCTTCTGATATGAACTTACTTGTGGAAAATGTGCACATGTTGAATTATGATACCAAAATCTAACTTTCAATTAAAGTTATTTTAGCTAAGTTACTATAAGTTACTACAATATTTAAAAGTCAAGCGATGCATAATGCATTTTTAAATCTGGCAGGTTAATCGATGTCAGAACTAAATAACCATTATTCTTTGTTCACTTTCATATCCTGAAACATATCAGATGTAATTTATTTACCGGTACTTCCATCTTCATTTTATGTTTCCTAGATCATATACTTGATTTAAACTGTTTCTCACACTGCCCTTTTGCCTTGGAAATAAAATTAAATTAATGGGCATTTTAAAATTTAATGGAGTCTGAAAATTGGATTAGAAGTTAACTTGCTTTTGTATTTAGCCAGCTTATTTCTTTTTTCTTTAATGCAGACAGTTGAGCCTCAAGGGATCTTATCTTCTCTAAGATTGTGCTATATGGTTCACTTTGCTTCTATTCTCTGTTTTGAAAGAAAAGGGTTTTGATGGATTCACTCCCAGCAAAATGTTCAAATATATGGATGTTCAATTCTCAAAAGGCCTAAAGCTGTGCAAGTGCTCCACATAATACCACATAATACAATCCTGCCATTTCTAAAAAGGGCTTCTGCCAGATTTCTCCTGAGATTCCTAGTACCCCACTTTTTCTGAATTCCAAAGTTTCTAAGGATGACTATTTATTTTCCTAGATAAAAATTACACCTGGGCAGATAGTTATGCTGACAAAGCTTTACTCCAAGCACTTTGTTACAACTCTAACCGTCAAGGTAATAGACAAAAGGGAGGTTTATTTAATCCTGACGATCCTTGCTATTTTCATTTTCAAAAGTCCCTTAGCCACAACTCACTCCCTACTGCTTTCAAAACTGTGTTGGGAGGATACACAAAGGAAAAACAGAGGAAAATCGACAGAGTCTTGTTTTGTAATGCAGTTCCTTTCAGACTTTAAACTACAAAGCAAAATTGTATATTCAGAATTCTTGAATTCTTAATCCAAACTAACAAAATTTTTCATTCTTAGCTACCTAGTTCATACAGAATCATTGTTCCTTTTAAAATAATATATAGCAAATGATATTTGCCAAATATATGTAAGGCACTAAAAAAACCAAAGGTATGCACACTGAATTCCCAGCAATTTAAATACATTCAGAACATGTTTTCATTACAATCTATGCTTAACTTGTCTAAGACATTCCTGTTGCTTTTTCTCATCAATTTCAGTTATTTATTTCATTCCTAACAGCTCGATAAAATTATCTTGTAAGTATAGAAATGAAAAAATAACATACAATGTAGGTAAATAATACTTTAATTCTACTTTGATTAAATAAATGTATATATAATTGAATTAATTAAATCAGCCAGAAAATAAAGTACATAGCAAGAATAAAATATTGAGAAAGTCCATGGTAACCTGGTGCCAAAAATAACTCAGAGTTTATGTTGAGAAAGTAATATAGACAAGGATCTATATTTTGAGGTACTCTCCTTTCTCATTTAAAGGATGTCCAAAATTATAGGTAATCCTTATTAAGCCACTACTTCATTTAATGACTGTTTGCAATGACAAAGGTGGTGAAACAGTAATTTTAAGACCAATCCTTGCATCTATGACCTTCACAGGCCTGTAAAGCAAAGGGAAGTTGAATAAAATCATAAGCACAGACATGGTTTTACTTAACAACTTCTTCACTTAACAACCAAATTGCCAGGCCCAAATATGATTGCTAAATAAGGACTACCTATAATATAATAGGATTGGAATGGGTAAATTTGGAAAGATATATTTGTTCAGATAACATCAATGGTGAAATCCAAATTTTTTTACTATTGGTTCTGTGGCCGTGGCTTGGTGGAAGGACACTGCAAAATCCCCATTTCCTCCCACTCCTGTGAGAAGGATATTGCAAAATCTCCATTCCCACCCCACTCTGGAGCCAGCCAGAGGTGGCATTTGCTAGTTTTCCGAACTACTCAAAATTTCCTCTACCCGTTCTCCAGAATCTGTCAGAACCTGCTGGATTTCACCCCTGGATAACATACAGTATACCTAAATCAATATGGGCTTGGAAAATTGAAACTAGCATTGTAAAGCCTCCCAGAGTCGCTTGGTGGAGAGATGGGTAGCATATACATTTAATAAATAAATAAATAAATAAATTATAAATTGAGTCCAAAAGTAGATCAGCAGTCAGTCAGCACTTTGGGGTAGGCCAGACTAGGAAACCAAAGTTACAAATGCTAAAATACTACTTGTATTATAAAATTAGCCTCACAAAACTTTGCATGTGTGAATGTGCCTCCCCCTTCCGCCCTTTACCTTCAATAGAACTAGGGAAGGTCATCCCTAGACACTTTCCAAATTACATCTCTGTTTCAGATTCATTTTTTTTTTTTGCCTGACTGTTGTCTTGGTTGCAGCTCTTCCTGCTGTTCCTCAAGATTACTCTTACTGCTCATCACACAGCCAGTGCAGATGGAAAAATGCTAGCATACTGTGAGCATATCAACCAGCCTCCATTAATAATCTAGCATTCTACTTTGATCTAATTGAAGTTCCTGGAATTTTACACACAACATGTTGCAATTATTTAAGTGGGAGATTATCAGAGAATGAACACCTGTTACAGAAGTACCTCAGAGTTAGCACCTTAATTGGTTACATCAAATTAAGCAGATAAAAAATTTGTTGGCTATCCGGTGAGCATCTATTGTATTTTTAATGATCATAAGGTACTCTCAGTCTAGCCATCCTTTAATGGAAACATATCCTTATGCAAAATACAGTGAATGTCACTCAGTCAGAATCATCTGCAAACAGTGTCTCTTATTTTCATTGTGTCTCAATTATTTGGATTGGTATCCATTTCCTTGTCTAACTCTGTTTCAGAATGTCTGTCAATCCTTCAAGGCAGATCAGGCCAGAAAACCCAAATTATGAAAACTAATACTAATTTAAATGTAAGGTAACAATAAGAAAATCTTGTACATTTGAAAGTGCTTCCACTTTCCCTGCCTTTACATTCCAAAAAACTAGGAAGGGTCAAATTATGAGATGTTTTCTCAAATTACGGTACACTTGGGGTTTGGACTCAGATGTTATCAGACCGACATCTAGGCTTGGTTCTTCCTCCTGTCTCAAAAGATTATTCATTCCTAACAACTCATTCCAGTATCAAATATATTAGATGAAAAGTAATTAGCCACCAAATTTGGAAGGAAATTGTTGTGGTATAATGTCCCTGCGGCTCAATTCAGAAAGCTTATCCAGAAGGACACCATTATCAATGATATCAACAGTTGCTGCAAGGTACAAACAATCCAATAATTTATCCCATAAATTTCAAAGCCATGTCTAAATAGTAGTTGACCAAAAATTGCCTGGTGTTGGTCAGTGAAAACACACAAATAATGTTAAACCATAATATGGCTTGGGGTGACATTAGTAAATTGTGAAAATGGAGGCATCGTAAATTTTAAACCTTGGTTTATGGTATAGCGCAGGGGTCAGCAAACTGCGGCTCTGGAGCCGCCTGTGGCTCTTTCACCCCTCTGCTGCGGCTCCCTGTCATTCAAAATATCTGTCACAACCGCCAATGTGCGACATCCGCCGGCACACGATTTATTGAGCTTTTCAACCCCTGGTAGGCCAACCATGGATAAATCCAAGAAAAGAAAAGTTTC
>JANHFK010002387.1:123926-136733 GCA_036250565.1 Sibynophis collaris | reverse complement strand
GGTCAGATGCGTTTTGTGATGGCCATGCCCCCCCCCCCCGTTTTAACGAAGGGGGGGAAGTCATCATACATTACGTGATGACAACACGCAAATTTTACACCCATGGCTTAAATGATTCTGTGTAGTGAAGGTTTAATTTGTTTAAAGCTCTTTATTTTCTGAGTCTTGCAAGTCTGTGGTATAACTAAAGAAATCAAATGATAGCAGTCCCACTCCTGTTGCATTTATCCTACAATTCTCTCCTGGCTTTATAATATAGATCCAGATTTGCTACTGAATGATTAATTTTACTTGTCAAAAAGGAACACCTTTTAGAAGTTTTTACAATTAAAGATGAAACTGAATAGATGTGTTTGACATGTAATTGTATCAATAATAAACTTCACTAGCAGCCTTGAAACCAAACCTTTTTCTGAATAAAGGAGGGTATTGTTCAGCTCCAAAAATATATATAAGAAGGTCCACTACCTGAATGAAAAAGGCTGGGAATTCTTCATCTCTGCATTTATACAAAGATGGAACAAATGTTTGGAAGCCTCAACACATTTGCCAAGCAATCCATTTTTATGGCTAGAAGCAACAATAAAGCTTTTTACGAGCTGAGAGTGAGGAATCACAGAATGGTCAGGCAAACCCTGGAGGCCAAAGAAACTTGAAAAGCAATTTATCATGGCAGAATTGAACTCAGCAGTTCCAGGACAAGGTCTAAAGTCACAAGAAATCAGGTCCAGGCGATCAGAAAACATTTTGTTGAAATTAGACACAAATAAAAATAAAGGAACTATAGTTGTCAGCAACATTGAAAGGCTACCGTATATATGGATGTTTAAATCCCTTGAGAACCAGTTTGCACAAGTCAAATCCGGCAGCAGATGGGAAACGCCAACATTCTCTGCATCTTTCATCTGCATTTGTCAACATTCTCTAGGGCAGGAGTGGGCAATTATGGCAAGATGCCCTACGGACTTCAATAGCCAGAATTCCTGGGCTTGTTCAGGAATTCTGGGAGTTGAAGTCCACAGGTCGTAAAGTTTCCATAGTTTTCCACCCCTGTTCTAGAGCTTAGTAGAAGAGAGTTTGTCATTATCCATTATCTTTTTTGCAGTCGTATTGCTTATTTTGACTTGTCCCTATCTAGCCACAGAGAATCTGCCAGTTTCTTCTGGTCTTGATTTCACATCAATTCCAGTTCCTCCTCATCACAAATGATTATAAGAGACAGTAATGCTTGTCAGTTCATTTATTCCAACTCGTGCTTAATGTAGGAATCCATTACTACAGCATCCACAATAGATAGCCGTTCACCTTCGGTTCAAATCCTCCCAGAGAAAGAGAATCCACCCTCTGCCAAGGCAATCTGTTTCCTTGTTGAACAGCTCTTAGGATTTTTCCTGTGTGGTCAAAATCTACTCTCTTGTAATTTAAACTCATTGCTTCTTGTTCTGTCTTCTGAAATAGTTTCATCCTGTCTTGAACATTACAGCAACCATGTCTTACCACAGCATACTCATCACAATTTTCTCACAAATTTCTTACTCTTAAGTAAGCCTGAGACAGGCACAAGGACTACAAGGAGCATGTGTAAGAGAAACCGCTGAGATCATTCTTGGACATTTGTATCCAAGTCATCCATTTAATTATTATGCCACACTTTGCTAACCAGAATGTCATGGGCCATTTTATCAAGTGTTTTGGTAAAATTAAGATATATTAATTATATCTGAAAGATTCCCACAATCTACTGAAGAAATTAGTAAGTTAAAAATAAAACTGATTAATATAATGCCTTTTTTCTTTTAAAAAAATCGATGCTGATTCCTAATAATTACTACATTGGTTTCAAGATTCTTCAGATCAATCTCTTTATGATCTGGTTGACAATCTTCCGAAATATTCATGGCAGACTTATTAGTCTGTAGGAAACACATTTTCCTTCTCAGAATTAAAGTCATTTAATGTCTAGTCGTTTGTTCTCTAAGGTTCTTAAATTTATCAGGTTAGTACCCTATGATGCAATTAATTTAGGCTTCAAAGTAAATGCTTATTCCTTAATGTATTTCAATTGATTCATCCATGACTCTGAATTATACCTTGGATTCTTGCACTGAATTGGATTTTGGAATTGATGTCAAACTCACATTGTCATGGCGGCATCACATGACATGTCAAGACTTTTTCCTCCTTCGCTAAATCGGGCATGGGGTGTGGCCAGAGCATGACACATCCAGCCCATAGGCGTTTGATAGCCCTGATCTAAATGATCCCTTTCAATTTTGTCAATCTAAAATTTAAGAACATAGAAAGGCTGGGGAAATAGCCAGAATATAATGTTATTTCAAGTTCTTATTTGAATTAACAAAGGGGAACAAAATACTATAATAATATTAACTGTACCTGTACTCATCTTAGAAAGCATAATATCATAAATATCTAACACTATAGAACCTGAAGTAGTTATATCAGGGTTAATCAAATGATATCCAGCGTTCTGAAACAAAACAATGGAAAGTCTAAAAAAACAGGAGTATCAGAAAACATTTTTTGCAACATGAGCCAGTGATATACCTTTCACCTCTGCAGGAATAAAATTGCACAGACAAAAATGTCATTTTATGTTTAACTAGAGATTATTTCTCTATTACTGTTTAAAAAGATAAATATGATTCAGAAAGCTTACAAATCAGAGCTAAAGCATATTCTGTTTAAAGAATACATCTTTCTCTAACACACAAAAACCTCTCTAAAGAATCTAACCAAAGAGAAGAGAAACTGGCTAGATATCTCTTCAATAGAAGAAACAATATTTCAAGACCTGATTACTATTTTGCACCACCCAGAAATGGCTAGCAAAAAATCATCATCAACATCAGAAAACATACTTTTCTTCAACAGTATTAAAATGATTTCCAAGGGGTATAATTCTCTAATTCTTCTAAAAGAATCTTACAAAGAAAACATGAAGACTACTAAAAATCCTTGGGAAGCATAATACCATTTCTATCATTTTCATTTAGCAAACTGAAACTTATAACTGCCCAGAGATATATTCCTAGATATAATGCCTCCTGAATCTACTTTACAATATAATGCTATCTGTTCACTTTCACAAATACAATTTCTATCTTTTCTGTGCAAAGAAAAGAGAGTTCCTTTATTTGAAACATCCTTAGAAAAGCTAAAATATCCTGATCTTTATCTTTAAAATGCATAGTATAGTTGTTTTATAATAACATTCCCCAAACTGGTGCCTGACAGTGAGTTTAGACTAAAATGCTCTCTCTTTTTATATTAAATAAATAATAAATAAATCTTCCTTGCTGAAAGTCTACGGAAAATCTGTAGTTCAAAATGTTCAAAAACCTGTACAGTATCCCTCTGACTTCTTGACACTAAATTCTTAACATGAGGAAGGAAATGTAACTTCCCAAATGAAATCTGTAGATCTGCCATCATTCAGCCCTGCTTTATTATTAAAGTAACAAATGGCTGACTACAGTGTCCAATGATTAGTTGATAAAACCTTCCTAGGGCTCTAGCATTGAGCAAAATATTAAAAACAACCAGGAATGTCTTTAACTGGCCCTAGATAAACTGCTCAACATAAGCCCAGTCTAACAATTGTGTTGTCACAGCACCGCAGCTGGATGGTTGTTAGTAGTCAACAGACAGGACACAACTGCAATAATATTCTCTTGTTCATGTTCTGCACAACTGGTATTGAAAATCATACTTTTGATATCAAAGATAACTTATAGCTGCTATTACTAATCATCACTGAATAGGCTTCTTTCTCTATGGTCTTTTTTTTTTAATGTTACCAATTGCTTGCCTAAATAAAAGTTTCTTTCCCCTTAATCAAGGAAGAAACCTAGTTTCAAAATCTGTATCTTTGCAACTCAGAGTTTTGTTTTGCAGGGGTTTTTTGTTGGTTTACTTGAACATATTTGTTTATAAAAAGATTATTCAGGAACAATACTTTGCATATCCTGGATTTATGAATCCCAATGTACTGTAGGTAGCTGCTTCTTTTTTTCTTTTTACTTTAATTACATGGTTGAACTCCTTTCATTTTTCATTTTTGTGTGCTACAGCTGGAACAGGAAAGCAAATGGTTGCCATAACATCATAGTGCTTCAAGATATAGTTAACTAATCCTTTAGTAGATTATTCCTCTTGATTTTACAAAAGAATTAGGACAATTATTCCTTTTATTGGTATTATCTTCTTGGAAAATGCTATTGTAAATACTTCAGCAGAATTAAAGAAGACTTTTAAGGTATCTGACACACACACACACATATGGGGGGAGAGAAGGAGAGAGGGAGGGAAACAGAGAGAAAGAGAGGGAGGGAAGGAAGGAGAGAACGAGAATTCCTTTAATCTTTAGGATCCCTCAAATATATAATTTAGTTTACACCTCACCAGTCACTCATCCTAATAAGTTTGCATTTGTGTTTGTATATATGCTGAGCAGTTTAGCATTTAGAAGCAAGTTTTTTAGTATTTTAAAGCAATTTTATAGTCTTGCTATTTTTACTATTTCTTGAAATTGTTTTAAAATTAAGATTCTATTTATAGAGGATTATTATGAATAATTTATTATTGTTTCTATTGATTTTAGCAATGCTTGTGCTTTTTCATTGTGAACTTCATAACTTTTTATAACAATTCTACAAATGCTGGTCAGTGACTATAACAATAAAGATTACAGATAGTCCTCGATTTACAACAATTCATTTAGTGACGGTTCAAAGGTACAACAGCACTGAAAAAAGTGACCCATAACCGTTTTTCACACTTATGACCGTTGCACCATTCCCGTGGTCATGTGATCAAAATTCAGATGCTTGGCAACTGATTTGTATTTATTAAGGCTACGGTATCCCAGTGTCATGTGACCTCATTTTGTGACAACCTGAATCATTAGGGAAGCTAGATTCACTTAATAACCAAGTTACTAACTTAACAACTCAGTGATTCATTTAACAACTTTGGCAAGAAAAGTTATAAAATAGGGCAAAGTTCACTTAACAAATGTCTCGCTTAGCAACAGAAATTCTGAGTTCAATTGAGGTCGTAAGTTGAGGACTATCTATATATGGTATATATACTATAAAATATAAATGTCCAAACAGAGAATCAGAGAATCATACATTATACTGTACTACCTTGTCTAGTATCTGAACTTCTTATTAAGATAATATTTGAGCTTGTTCTGCTGCTTGGGATAAAGAAGGAATTTTGAAAAACCATTTTCCAATACAATGAATAAATACTGGGGCAATCAATCAAATGTTTTCAAAAGAATCACAAGACAATGTACTGTGTCTTCCAATGTAATATTTGGGAATTCTGTTTTGTTTGTTTTGGTATGGTCTCAAAAACAAAATAAAATCCACTGATGACGAGCCAATCTTTTATCTAATGCCAGGATTAATATATATATATATATATAGCTGCTTTCTAATTTGCTCTTTAATTTGCAGGAAGAGAGAAAAAAACCCAGCATTAGTGTAGACTTTCAGTGTTGTGGGCAACTCATCATTCCCATCTAATATGACCAATTGTTAGAGATACTGAGAAGAGGTAATTTGGGAATAACTTGAGAACCAGAAGTTTCCCATCCATGCTAGATGAATTTCTCCCTAGGTTCAACTGCAATTATCAAAGAAAAATAAGAGATAAAAGGGTTTGATTTATTTGTTTGTTAATTAACTGAACTGTCTAAGCAATACAAAATTGGGATACAGCTTGAGATCAGAACCATCATCATTTTCCTCTCCCTTTTCGCAGAGCTGAAGAAAATCTTTCTGCAGACTCCTACAGATATTCCAACCTTTTGACAGATCTCTTACTGGCCAAAAGATCATTTTTGCTGCTCTCAGCCAGCTCTCCTATAATAATATTTCACCGAGCTGCTTGCTTGGCACTTCTGGTTTCTTTTATAAAGAAGCATTGATTTGAAAGAGCTACAGAATTCATCTTATAACAATCCATTCTTTTACAAACAGGATCAACATTGTGATTTATTTCCAGTTCTACATCTAAGCAATATATTTATTGCTTACAAGAATATTTTACATTAAACAAGAGCCATATTATCATTCCACTGCTTTGTCTGATGCTATATAGCAAGTATGAAACATTATCTTTTCCAGACTTGCTGACTCTTGTTTTTGAGTTCTGGACAGAATTATAATTGCGGCATAAAAGTACTGTAACGCCAAGCAGAATCTGAAAATAAACTGTACATTCAATATACAGGTAGCCTTTATTTAGCGATCAGAGTTAGGATCAGCAAATCAGTCATAAATTGAAACAGTTGATAATTGAAACTACGACTGTGCTTATGATTATACTTCAGCTTTCCCCTATTTTACAGATCCTCTGAAGGTCCTCAATGCGAAGACTGGCCAAATATGAAAAGCATTTTTTCATTGCTTGCTGCAGTCATTTAACAAGAACTAGGTGTAATTCATATTATCAGAATGGCTGTATTCATTCCAAATTAGTGTCCAGCTCAAAATGTATTCTATAGCTCAGCGTTTCTCAGCCTCAGATGCGTGGACCTCAGCTGTCAGAATTGTCCAGCAAGCATGAATGAAGCCCATACATATTAAAGCTGAAGAGATTGAGAAATACTGAAGTACCTTATAGCATCCCTAAATTTAGCCACAATTTTTCTTCCGCTGATCCCAAGCACAAAAATGGATTGACACACACCATTTCCATCTGAACGACAGTCTTTCATCAAATGACTTACCAGATTCTCTGAGAGGAACTTTTGTGGGTGTTGTAAGACAACAGTGATGGCTCGAAAATATTTCTACTCTAATAGAAAGGGCTTTGATCAAAAAAGCAATTGCTGAATAAATTATACATCCAGGTGAGCATGAAACAGCTACAAACCAATTGGGGCCTCTCAGTCTGTGAGAGTCTGACTGCAGAAGCCTTCAATCAAACATGGGGGGAGGAAAAACTTTTAATGATTAAACTGTTACTCTCAAAGGCATGAGACAATCTTTTTCTAGGTCAGACGATCATTGCCTGAAATTTGCTAGCCGAAATTAATTTATCAAGCATATAGATTTTAAAACTTACAGTTACTATCAGACCCTTTTCCTGGAAATATTTGACCAGCGGAACAGTATTCTGCTTGAAATTAGTCAGGCGTCTCTGTGTGGCTTTCAGATTATCGTCTGGCCTCCCCTGTTGTTCGGCGCGTTTCATTAGGCGTTCTTGGAGCCGTTGATTTGAGCAGGACAGGAACACCACCAAATCTGGGGTACAGATCTGCAAAGAAGATAATCCAAATGATTGAAAGATCAACATAGAGAAATATATTCCAGTTATTGTCAATTGTCCATCTATGAGTCACTTGGCTGAGTTGAACGGCTATAAAAATTGAATGAATGAATGAATGTTGCTGTAAACCACCAACTTTTGCCATTTTTCAAGAGCTTTAGTACTGAACCCTTACGTGTTTTTGTTAGAAGGGAAATATGATCTCTGTTAACATCCCAAGGGAAGTACTTTCCTTCTAGAATTTAAATTATGTTGAGGAAAACTGTGTAGATTGTGTAGACTACACTGTAAACTATACTGTATTCAACACTGTGTAGACTAAGAAGAAAGAAGATTCTCTTTTCTTCCTTCTTGCACTCCACGGTCCATAGCTACAACTTGATGAGAAAGAGTAATTTGTCAACCCCCTTTTTTTGTTTGTTTGAAAGAAATGCAATCCCAGTTGGTAAGGAAGATGCAGGAAATGACACCAGCTGACATCTAGAAGTACATGTATGAGCATGGTATGACACTAGAAAACACTAGAAAAAGAAAAGATAGTGCCACCCCACATGATTTCAGCACACCCATTCCTGCTGTTCAGGCCAAAGGCACTTGTCACAGACTGTGATGGCCATGTTCTCAGTAATAAGGGCTCTTTATAATAACATAGCAGAAATAAATAATCCTAATTGAACTGAACGTCTGTTACCAAAGTGATTGTTGGGTTCAAATCTTAATGCTGATATTTATGTTTCAGCACACATGATGGGGATAATTATGTTCTTTGAAAATAATTGAGCGGAATGAAACTGTCGCAAATAATTGGCCTGATGATTAGAGTCCATATGAATAACAGGATAACTTAAGCAGACATACAATTAAAAGATACTGAGGGAGTTGTTTAAGTTGTTTACTTAAGGAAGACAAATATTCAGGACAGTTTGACATTTCCTAAGGAGTGTACTGTCAATGCCACGTGCATTTGGAAAGGAAATATTTAAAAATGGGGTGGTTTGCATATTAAACCTTGGCAAAATTAGCTAATGTTATAAAAGAGAATGCATTCGGAACTGATGTGTGTAATTATCTAAAGAGAAGCTTGTACCCCAGGTCCATTTTCTTCTTATTCAAACTATTCTGCTGTCTACAGCTTATATATCACACTCCTACCACAAATCTTGGAAGTTTGGTAAATACATTATTAAATATACAGCTAATTAACTAAGCTTTATAATTACAATCATTATGTCAGCATATATGACATCATCTCTTCACAGTAGTGCTTGCAGTCTTAGGTAGCTACAAATTTATCAAAATGAAGGGGGGAAAACCTTTATTAAAAAAATAGGCATTTGATGGTGATAGATCTGATCCTCAAAATTGGAAATGCTCAAAGGCCATAAAGGCTGAGAAGAACATAAGAAGATTGAAAGAGAATAATGAAGATATATAAATTAATAACTAGTGCTAATTAAGTGAATGAATATGGTTGGTTAAAATACTAAAGAGCTTTAGGCTGAAAAATACTATGTTACAAGACCAACTAGTCATTTATTATTAAAATTAATATTTTCTTATTAATAAGGAAACTGAATAGTTCTATGCTGACATGCAGCATCTTAGGATAACAACTCCCAAAAATATTAATTATAGAAGGTGGAAAAGTTCACACCGGAAGTAAAATAACATCTGGAATAACAGAAAAATTTGGTCCTGTTTTAAAAAATCAAGCTGGAGATAAACTACTAACAGCATGCCAAGAAATGTCAATATTTGTAACAAATACTTTCTTCCAATTACCTAAAACACACATCTATACATGGCCATCACTAGATTAATTCTAAAATTACATGGTCTCTCACAAAAATGGAGAAACTCTATTCAGTCAAGCAAGATTTATGGTACCAGTAGATCATCTTAGATTCATCTCCATGTAAATAGTTCTGTCGTATCAATGGAAAACATCAGTATTTTAGCACCAACATATGAAAGCAAAGAGCATTAAAACTAAATTTTAAGAGGCGTAAAGTGTGTGTGTAAACCAGATTTGTATGTATATATATCATAACAGTAACAGAGTTGAAAGGGACCTTGGAGGCCATCTAGTCCAACCCCCTGCTCACGCAGGAGACCTGTACTATGGATTCAAACTGCCGAAATGGCAACCTTTCTGATCCACAAGCTCAGTCTCTTATATATAGTTATATATAGTTATATACACACACACAGTACACACACACATATACATAAACACACATATATAAATATGCATATACACAATATATTTGTTCACAACAAAGGACTTCACATGACAATTTCAAATTTAGCACATATGCAAAACAGACGCTAAAACGCATCTCAAGTGTTGTGAAGCTACTTTTTGTCTTTAAAAGGTTTACAGAAATTTTGCAGGAAAAAGTATCCTGTAACCCATCTCCCTCTTGAGAGGAAGCCTGTGTTCTCCAAAAGCCTCTTTTAAAAAGTTTCCCTTAATTGAAGGCCGGTTGAGGAATTAGTTATTAAGTTTCATTATAGAATAAAATATAGAAGTAAAAAAGAGAAAGAGAGAGAAAAATGCAAAGCCAAAAAAGAAAAAGTGATGACTTCCAACTGTTTTCAGTGCCGTAAAATACAGGAGAAATATAACCTGGACCTTTACATTAATTTCTTAAATTTTTCTTTACAAAAATTCCACAATTTTTCAAAAGAGGATTCTTGGAGGAAGTGAAGAAGGAAGAATCAGAGGATTTATTTTTGAGTAAGAGAAGCATAATGGTGAAAACAGAGGCTAAGTTGAAACAAGGAACAAAGAGAAATAAAGACGAAGGACACAGACGTAAGGTGAAACGACCTCCCCTCAAAAGAGTTACTCAACTATTCTTAGGTTGCTGGCTCAACCTTTGTAACATTCTAATTTGACTCAACAAAAAGCCTCTCCATCTTCTAATTCTTGGAAAAGGAAATAGAATAAGCCTACTTGAGATATATATCAGCAATTATGTAATTTGTTATAGTACATCCCTTCTCCTCCTCACTATAATAGAGATACAGATGGATGACTCAGTGAAAAGGGGAAAACACTTGGACTTAATGAATATGTCCACAGTAAATATAAAGCTGAAATTTGAATCCTGCTAGAATTACAGACAAGTCCAAAAACAATGCACAGAGGCGAAAAATATGTATAAATACCTCAGAAAATGTGTGGCGTTTGATTTGCATATCATGCTAAGCCCGATGCAAAGAAATAATTTTACAGCTTCATTTGATACATTAATAAACGTGTGGTGTTTATTAGATCAAAACTGAGCCTTATGTTTCATTTCTTTCTCACATTTTAATTGCAGTGATCATATTTTCGTGGAAAAAATAAAGGACAAACTTGAAAAAAAGGGCTTATTTGGAAGAGGTTCATAAGGAAAAAAAATTTTATTTTTATAACGCAAAACAAAGAAAATCTTTAGAAAAAGGTATCATAAAAATATCTACAATCAAGCAGTATATGTAAATCTGTTTTAAAAATAAAATTCACATTTTATATTTTTCACAGAAATGTGAAAGACTGCATTAAATGGTACAATTTGTATGGTAAAAGTTAAATGAGCAAAATAAAGGACAGAAGTGTGTTTTTGAAAAATAAATAAATCTAAAGGACAGCTTTCCAAAATAAAGGACATCTAATTATAATAGAATATTCTTAAACCAATTTCTCATTACATAAAAACCATGAAATTGTACTTTTAAACTAGAGGAGGTAATTCTGGTTTATGAAGAGAAATGGAATTACAGGTTCCCAGTGCGGGATCATTTATTGGGAACTATAATTATTAAACTACAATAAAATATTAAACTATAAGATAGTTACAGTACAAATGTTACAGTAGGCAAATGTTTCCTCTTGAGTATGGCATTTGCAAAGTAGAGGACCAAGGACCAAACATGTTTGATGACTTCATCGTGAAAATGCCGCAACTTATATATTTTAGTCAGATGTTCAGAAACAAGTATGTAATGGCAGCATTTTTATGTTGAAGTGTCATTTTGATGTCATGGCAGCTTGCTGTCGATAGCACTGCTCTTCAGTTGTTAAATTTTGCTTAAATTTGTTGTTATTTAAATTTCTAGTACAGAAAAGCTCACGCACACATATATGGAACAAAATGAATAGTACAACCCTTAGTGATCTTTACAGTCCTATCAGCTCAGGGCCCTTATATGGAACAATAGAAAAATAAAAATAAACTTAGGGTCCCTTGAATTAAGCTTAATTCCTAACTATATGGACACACCCATGTAGGTTTTAAAATAACAAAATGGAAATAGTAAAATGCTTGAGAATTAAAACTAGGAACAATGAGGAAATTTAGCCTAATTTAGCATCAGCTGCTATTTCTTTTTTACCACTCCTCAAATGATTAGTGAAAACAGAGGTCCCATATCAATAACTGCATGCACAGTCTTCTGTATTTAGCGAACACAAGCTGAATGTGTGCTCTGAGAGAAAAAAATAATCAGAAATTCAGTCTTTAGGTATCAACCTCTAGCCACACCTTCAATAATTTCCAATCTATAATTTTCAATGTGCCACAATACCAAGTTAAAAGAAACTGGTATTGTGGCACAAGGTACCAAGCACTATTAATGGAAAATTGGTACGAGAAGAAAGTGGGGATAATTAAATTGTAGGCAAGTTCTCTAAATCTATATTTAGACACATTAACGAGACTAAATGTTCATGCATACACTTCTACCTTCTATTCTTGCTTTATAACTAACAGTATATTCCCTGCCAATTTAGGGAAACAGTTGGCAGGTAGAAAAAGAAGTAGACTGATGTATTATGCTGTCATAATGCATACATTCAGTTGTTGTTGTTCAATGTAACTAGAAATATCTTTAATATTTCTATTCCTTTTACCAATAAAATGATTATGAACAGCTGCAAAATTCATGTGTGACAGTCCAAAATATTTTTTTTTTAAAGCCAGATAACATTATCATCACCAGATGCCTTTTGAATTATCAAAAAAGCCCCTGGGAAGGAAAAATGTATTTCATAGGACAAATTCTGCTGCCGTTTGACAGGATCTTATTTTTTACAGGATGAAAGTCTATAGGTCACCTTTACTCATGCATTTAAAAAGAATGCAACCCAGCATTACTTAAAGTAGGTTAGACCTCGACAATGACATTGTTCAGATGAAGTCCCAATGGCTCTTCCAACTGAACAACAACAACAAAAACCCTGATCCTTCAGCAGTAAGTGTTCTTTTTATAGGCACCTATTTTTAAAAATGAAAGGCTGATATTGACATTATTAGATGGGAGCATCACATTTCCATAACAACAAAAAACACTCAAGACAAAACTTTGTTTTCATATGCTGTCCTATAGCTATTGCCTCAGTTAACGTTTTTTCTTTCAGAAATCTATATCCTTTAAGACAGGGGTCCCCAACCTTTTGGACCTCAGGGACCACCTAGTTCATAATTTTAAATCCCGCGGCCCACCAAATTCATA
>JANHFK010002387.1:84134-103308 GCA_036250565.1 Sibynophis collaris | reverse complement strand
GAACAACGATTGAAAATATATACCATCACAAAACTGTTGCAAAGGGCTATGTTCCTGGCTTGTCTGCTGATTTCGTGAAGGTGCAGGGATCTGCTTGAGAAAGCATTGAGGAAATAATGGAGAAAGCACTAAAAACAACAGTGGCAGCAAAAGTCCCTTTGTAACAGATTAAAATGGCAAAATCATTCCTAATGGATATCCTGGCTATGGATAAAGAAAACTGCAATCCAACTCATCTGGATAGCAACCAATTGGTTGCTACAGGAAGATGATGGGGCAGCATCCAAAACAGAGGATTGATGACTACAGAGAATGAAAAGGCAGAAGAGAAGAGGATACATGCTTTTTCTACTGAAATTTTGTTGCTTGACTTTTAGCATTATGAATCCCAAGAAATGAAATAAGCTGGTTGGATATATAACAAAAAAGAAAAAGTCATATGAAGAATGCAAAAATATTGATCCAAATAATATATTTATCTTGGGAGGACAGGAACTAAGATTCACAGAAACTTACTGCTACTTAGACTTTCAAACCCACATAGATAGATGGATGAAACCTTGAGAACAAAATAATAAGGGTGTCTACTCCTTAGTATCCAACAGAATGGCTCCAGAACCATGGTGGAAGGAGTGAAGGGGTAGACTGGAATCTGTCTGTTGCTCCTTTCCTATTTCCTAGTATGAAAGCACTCAGTCTAAGGTGCCATAGTTCTTACTCTTTTCCTTTAATTTTTAAAAAAATGTTTTATTTGCCTTACCTATTTATTAACACAATTATTTTGCTTCTTCAACCATTGGCTATAAACATTTGCTCATTTTTCTTGTAAATTTGTTTTCTTTGGAAAAAGGAAAAAAGTTGACAACTCTCTATTTTGCAGATATTTTTCTGTAAGTTAAATATAATAGTTTCCTTTATAATTTTGTTGTTTGCTCCTTGTTTGTAACATAAACTGCGCTTGTTCATTTTGGACTTGCAGTTTTGATGATGCTTTTTTCTGCCTGTTTCTTTTAATGACATATTTATGATATTCTTCATTTCTCCAACAGACATTCTGTTCATTTGTCATCCTCAGTATGTCACCCCCAAACGGTCTCTTTACATGGTTACTAAGCTTCCTATGGCTCTTAACCTTGTCATGGTCATATGTATATCTCTTCAATATCTGTGTCTTGCTGTAGAATTACTCTCAATCAAGTTTGTGCAATGAGCAGAGTCAAGAGGGCTATTTCTATCCAGCTTCGTTGAAGCTGCTGAACATAGCGAACTGTTCTTGTATGGTCATCATTCCTACATTATACTTTTCACTCCACAACCATTTGAAGATTTTTGCTGTAGTTGTTAAGCTTTTGTACCAAACATTGCAACTAAACTTTTCACCCGCGTCATCTTCTCAAACACAAAGTTAGATCAGTAAATATGCACCAGAGAATTAAGAAGGCACATACACAAAGAACTTTTCTGTCTTACAGCAATCTGGAATTTTGCACTTTGTATGGTTCTGGTCCATTCCTTTTAATTTTTTAGATGCTGATTTCTGCCTTTAGTCCAGCGGTGAAATCCCCCGGTTCTATCTGGCTCGCCGAACTGGTAGCAACAGTGGTGGGAGGCTCCGCCTACCCACTGGGAGGTCATTACATCCCGTTTCTGCATTACATCAGGGTTCTGCACATGTGCAGAAGTGGCGCACGCTCTCACTCCCGTGCAGAAGCGCGCCCAAATCAGTATCAAAGGTAAGTAGATTTCACTGCTACTTTGGTCTCTAGTATACAAAATGGCCATCTCTGGTCCCACAGGGTTGGTGGACAGAGCGTCACAATGCAAGCGTCCTTTTTGTATGTGCCTGATGTCCCTGCTGCAAATCCCACTGCTATGATGCAAGAGCCAGAGATCCTATCTAACTCACTTCAAAACATAGTAAGCATTAAATATAGATAAACGTCTATTTAATTTCTTGCCTTAGTAAGGAAATGGCAGATTTTTATACATTGCTTGTTGCATAACAAGAATATGGAATTGAAACATGGCTTTGAAGACTCCTTTAAGGAATGTCTATGGAGATTCTCAGTCATCCAGCTCATGGTTGTCCCCAAGGTGCTTTTTCAAGAGGGAACTGGACTTTGTTTTTCCTTGAAGACGTTTTGCTTCTCATCCAAGAAGCTTCTTCAGAACTGAAGAATTCTTGGATGAGAACTGAAGAAGTTTTTTGGATGAGGAGCAAAACGTCTTCAAAGAAAAACAAAGAAAGTCCTGTTATCTCTTGAAAAAGCACCTTTGGTACTCCTTGAAGGAAAGGATTTTATCTCATACAAAGCTGGGATTATGTTTACCTTTCCCCTCATTTCTTCCTACGTTACATTTTAGGAATCAGCCATTACTTATCCACCATCAGTTTTATCTTCCAACCTAAATCTTCTTGCTCACAAAGGGTTTCAAAGATCTGAAAATCATGCACATTTTTTGATAACCAATTTAACTGAATAGTTCCTAATATGACTTCCCATGACTTTTAAAACACTAAAAGCTAATGAACTAAGGCATAGATTTTCCATTTTCCATATTTTTTCAAGTAATAATGGCTAGGTTCACACAGTATGCTAATCCAACATGTTTCAGGTAACCATGATAAATTGTCAAAGCCAGTTCACAAATATCATACAACAAAATCTATAAAACTCAAAAGATTCTAATACCTTTGGTGATACAACTTGCCAAGATACCCTTATAGTACAATTTCTAGAGTCATATGGAAATTGGAGATTAATGAGGTGGAGAGAAAAAGAAATATAAATTTATTTGATTAATATAATCACAAACGTTCGAATGAAATCATTAATTATTCATACATTATACTATTATGTACCTTAAACCATTTTCTAAGCAAAAGATCTGTAAAAGTCAACAGCGTTGCATCATGGTTGGACATGGCTATGCATATTTCAGTTCAATTGCACCACAAACTTAGTGGATGGTCATCTTTTCTTCAGACAAACTGAGCTATAGATGTTTGACAACTTATGGCCAAATTTGGGATTGCCTTCAGTCCCCTCTGTCTTCAGAATCCAGTCTACAGTAGACACAACCAGCGACGTTAACCACACAAGCATTTCATGCTTAAAGAGGATACCCTTGTTTTCCTGAATATGAACATGTGCTATTTCTATAGTGACAATAATTGTAAAAAGCTACCTTATGGGAAGGTGCCCACAGAGAATTTCATAATTTTCATGTGTTGCATTTATCTTAGTTGCATGATGGCTGAAGGTGCATATCAGCCCATCCCACATTGTTTTTGGAAATGCCAGACCGTAAACTTTACTTTTTTTAACTTGTTTCTTCTGCTGTACAGAAAAGCTCCATCTGGCTATTATGCAATCTGATATCTGGAGAAAGAGCACAAGTTTGATTCTGTGAAAAATATTATTATGTGAAATCTTTTCCAAAAATCCAGCTGAATCATATTTATTTATTCCAAAATAATGTCTTCAAATACAAATGCTACACAACTTATGTAGAAATGCACTTTGTGCCCAGTCTAATAACCAGTATATTAATCATAGGGGTGCTAGTATATTAATCATATGATGGGATGACTAAAATTAAATCTGTGCTCCTCAAATGGAAAATGTTTATGGAAAAAAAAACTTTAATACAAAAAAAATTCCACATCCCTCACATAGATCAAAAGTATTCCAAATATCTATGGCTACATAGTGTTACTATGGCCACATAGTATTACTTTTTCATCATCTCGTTGGACAAGGATTTAGAAACTGGCATTAAATTTAATATTAATAGTATTAATAGATAATCTATACATTATTAATATTCAATTTCATAACTCTAACCTTAAAAAAAGACTTGTCCAGAGAGTCTTCAAGAATCAGACATGATTGAAGTGAAGAAAATAAAAATATCTAAAAGGAGTAGAATTGACCAAGCATTTGATTTAAATCATCCTTCTTCATCCTGGGTCTATATATTAGATTTCTGATTAGGAATGCTGATTGGATACGTATTCTGGAAATTTATGATTTTAATATGTTTGGAAGGCACCAGGTGGAAAATATCTGACCAACAAATAACGATGAATTTCAATTTATAATTTCAAATTGTAAATTAATTTTTTATGAAAAGTATAAAAAAGAATTATATTCCTAATAACGAAATGGTGTTTCAGTGGTTAAAACATGGAAACACATGATGGAGTCAAAGAAATTCTTGTTTTAATAGAAATGGTATCTCACTGAAAAATAGTAAATAATCATTTATTATCTGTTGCAAGTTGCACAAAATTTCCTACGTGCTGTGAGTGTGTACTCTTCTTCGAAGCTGTAGAATAATACTTGCAGGCTAACTACCCACTGCTAGGAGTCCAATTCAACTGGCTCAAGGTTGACTCTGCTTTCTATCCTTCTGAGATCGCTAAAATGAGGACCCAGATAGTTGGGGGCAATATACTGACTCTATAAATATACCACTTAGTGCTGTAAAGCATTTTAAAGTGGTATATAAGTCTAAGTGCTATTGTTATCTGGATATTTAATGTTCTAGTTTTTTTATGGTTTGAGGCTATCATGCCAGACCATTTGGGAATTTTGAAAAATGTATCTAATTGGCATATGTTCCTAGTTCTTGAATTTGATTGTGACAATGAAGATTGAAGAGTGAGTTTGCCAGTTTTATTTCTCATTCAAGAGATAGAAATAGCAACCTTGAGGAACTGTTATCTTCTTAAACATACAGTATGTCAAAGGGATATATATATTTCTCTTTGGTAATTCAAATGAATCAAATACATCTTTCCTATTTCTTTTCTTACAATTTTTTTTAAAAAATACATTCCAATTGGGAAAAAGAAGAGATTTTAATAGAAAATGAGTGATGCAGGAAAGGAAACTAACTAGTGCTCTGGAATCAATTAATAGATTCTATGATTTTCTTTAATTCTCTCTCATGCTACTTCAGTGTCTCAGACTCATTTTCTGAATGGCTTTTCTGAGGTAAAGAGAAAAGAAGGAATCAGAGGCTGATTTAGTCCTGCAATAGTACTAAAAAGAAAAAGTCAACATGATGGTCACAATCATGTGATCAAAACCTTTCCCCTTGATGAGTAGCTCTTTTCCTTAGGCTGAATGTGAGAACTCAGAAACGGTATACCTTAGTTCGATTCCCCCATTTCTAATACAGGGATAATTGTGGTGAACTGATATTCAAAGAATTTCATTAAAAGAGAATGGCTTAGATCCTATCCTCCCTTCCTGAAATCATAGAAAGCTTTTTAGAGCAGCAAGTAGAAGAAAAAAATATTCTTGGTTTCTGTGAAACAAAAAGCTTCTATATGTACTGTTGCCTCAAGCTTCTTATGTTACTTCTCAAAATCCTCTACATCCCATTTGGCTTCAGTAGCACAAAACTTGCAAGTTCACCTGTAGTTTCAAAAGGAGGCTTTTTAATGATTCAGGCAGAATTCCTGAAGTATGTGAGATAGGTTGTGGTAATGGGGGACCCAGAGATGCAGAGGGATGGACACCTTTCTGAGGACATCCTAAATTTAATATATTGAAGCCAATGTATATACAGAATAATGGTTTGATTACTTTGTACTCTTACATCATTAATGTCTCTTAGGAAAAGGGCAATTATGGTAAGAATCAGAGGTGGTATTCAGCCGGTTAAAATCGGTTCGGGCAAACCAGTAGCGCCAATTTGAATTGCTTTGCCAAACTGGTAAATACCACCTCTGGCTGGCCCGGCCCATACCTGCCCGCCAGGCCCCGGCCACTCCCGCCCTATGTATGCCTTCGCTATGCAGCCCAGCTAATCGTCTCACCAGTCACCTCCACGCCTCACCCGCTCTGCTCAGCTTACCAGAAGTAAGCATGCCGCCCGCTCGCCCTTCACCTTGGATCGGGAATGCACCATTCCCTGATGCACCAGAACCTCTACCCACTCATGGCCCACCTCAGCCGGGTCGAGGAATGCACCTTTCCCAGCTCCGGCCTTGCCCTAGAGCCACCACCTGCTCGCCCTCTGCCTTGCTCACCTACTTTCCATTCCAGTCACCTTGGTGGTGGTGGGAACAAGGTGAAACCTGACCACTTTTCGTGGGAAGCTTCCAGATTCCGGTTGTTTTCGGCTGCCTTCTGAGCAGCTCCACTGCGACACCATCCCTCCGGCACAGTAGGCCATTTTCCTGGCCAGGTCTGGCTGTGAGCAGCACTGGCAGGCAATGGGGTGAAAGAAAAAGATGCCACACTGAACTACAATCATATACAAGTAGGTTACCTGTGAAAATTATTCCCTGAACCATGAATCTTTATAAATCTGAAGACGCCACCTTTTTTCCAGATATTAAATTTTTCAATTAGGACAGGTGGTGATCAGTAAATATTAGTTTTGGCATTGGAGGTGGGATATCCTGCAATAACAGTTTCTGAAAATGATGGCAGGATTACTTGGCATTCAACAGATATTTGGACTATGTTTTAATTTAATTTCAAAAACTTAATCAAATTAAATCAGAAAATGCTGACCTGGAATTTTTTCATCACATTTTATTAGAAATGTTGTATTTGGCTAAAAAAACATTGTTGGTTTTATAAGTTGGCTGCATTGAGAACAAAGACTCTTTCTAGTTCATCGATCTACTTTATGTTTGTTTTCTTATTCTTATCGTTGGTGGCACAGCCAGCCAGGTGTTTAGACTGGATATGGCATTTTTATCCACCTGAGTTCTTCCTACATAGCTGCTAACATTTGTGCCCAGCTGATACAAGGCACAAGGAAGATTGCTTTCACTAGCTTTCTAGCTAAGCTTTGCATCAGTTGGGCACACCTGTCAGCAACTGCAAGGAAAAGTAAAAATAAGTGGACCAGTGTGGTAGGACAGGCAGAAGACCCAGGCCTCTTAGGATGATGGGGGGGACGGAGATGACTCATGCGTTGGCGAGCCTAGCCAGCGAGGACTTCAGGCTTGTGGCACATTTTCACATGTCTAGTTGGTTAGCACCTTCTGGGCATGGTGAGGTGGGGAGGAAGCTTAGATCTCTCAGCAGTAATAGAGAAGGCAGTGCAGTGGTGGGCCTAGTCAGGTGAAACTTCTTGACATACAGAAGATTTCTGCATGCCGCTGTGTGCCCTCCCCAATCCTTCCCCACTCCCTGAGGCACCCCTGTATGGTTGCTTAAACACTTCAAGGGGGAGAGCTGGGATTGTGGTCATTAGCGAAGCAGTCACATAGGTAATTCTATTAATGACCACAACATACAACAAATATTCCAACCTCACCAATATGCAGAAAACTAAATAAATAAATATATATATTTTAAATCCCCAAATGTGATTGATATAAGGCTCAATGGAGCTTAATATCTGTAACCTTTAAGTTGCTTATTATAAAAAAAATCCAGAATAATTATAAATGTTTTGAATGGCTAAACCTACAGAGAAAACACTATTAACTCGTAACGGCAATAGTATCCCATTTATCTTGTCAGTTTTTGGAGGCAACTATACATTGATTTCATACTGTACATTTATGCTGGATAATAGAAGTGACTACTATTTTCTTTATACAAAGAAAGGTGTCTTTAATAGTTATGGAATACCATTCGCCAGAAGTGTGGCTGGCACCTAATTTCCCCCTAGCTTTTTCAGTCTTACAGATGTTTATTGCTTTTCAAGCTATTTGCTCTTTTATGTTTTATTTATACTTATTTCCTCTTGGTTTATTCTGTGACTTTTTAAATTGTAGATTTATGCTTACAATATACCGTACTTACTGTATGTAGCTTTAATTTTTTCCCCTTTAAGTTGTTCAGAACTAAGTTTCTAATTGAAGAACATATAACTGTTGTGATGAGATAAATAATAAACAAATGTTTGTCTGAGTTGATTTTTCAAATATCCACACGGAGAGAAAAATAATTGTTTATCAAAAAAAGGAATAGGTTGTTTTAAACTTGTAGTTCAGATGTTTGCTCCCCCCCCTCTATATTTTGTTTCTATTCTTGTACAACCTGTTGTGTTAATGGCTTGGAATAGTAATTAGGTGGCATATAAATTTAATAAATAATAAATAAATAAATAAATCTGCATCAATAAAGTCAATGATCTCAATAGGAAATTCTTTCTCCAATTTTAACAGTGTTCCTTTCTCCTAACTTTTTAATGGGAAGCAAGAAGCTTGTTAAACAGTGAACTATAGTATTTAGGTCAAAAAACCCTGCTTTTAACTTTGAGTCTGTTTTAAGTCTGACAATACATGGCTTTTAGCAACTAAACCATGATGTGTTCAGAATGCTGGAACAGGCTGCAAATGCTACAAATATCTAAGCTTTTATTTATATATATATATTTAGTCACATCTAAGATGTGAGCAAGCAACTGTGTAAACAAACATAACAATAAGACAGCAAGAGATTTGACTCAAGGACAAAAGGTAGAAGAAGCTTTTCTTAATTTATTATGGGCAGACGTTACCTAACCATGTGGACAATAAAAGAAATGTTTTTGCCAAAAGCATCTAATGAAGCCAGATCCTTTCTTAACATATTAAGGAGCAACTGGCAAAGGCAAAAACCATGTTTTTAGCATTTTTAGTTTAACAAAGGAAAAGGGTCACAAACATTCAGAGTTGTTCAAGGCGGTGCATCAGCAACTGCATTCAACTAGAATTCTTCACTCTTTAATAGGTCAATTTGAGTCAGAGTGAAGAGAGTAAGTTGGCTCATAATTACCTGTTTTAGTGATAGCTTCGTACTTTAGCCTTGTACAACAATAGTGTTGAAGAAAAGAAATTTTGTAATGACGACCAAACATGATGCCTGCTGTGCAGTGTAACCTCCACCATGAAATCGTATTTCTTTCATGTTCTTGATCTTACTCGAAAAGAATTAAAAGGAAATGAGTCTTTTGATACTTTTCTTTTTTTCTTTGTAATTAAAAGGAACAGAGAAATCGTTTCCAAGTGATGAATCACCTTTATCTAGAGATGAATAATTCATACTGAAATGACAGACGTGAAGTACAGAAATCCATTAGAGCCTAAGGCAAGCAAATTTTTAATGGCTAGGGGGAATATGTATTTAAAATCAATTAATTTAGAAGTCAAGAGCCATGGAAGAGAATAATTGCAACATGATGACATAACTAAAGCCACAGGATTGAAAGACTTGACCTGTTCTATGCATTTTTGGTATAGGGATGCAGTGGCTCAGTGGCTAAGACACTGAGCTTGTCGATCGAAAGGTCAGCAGTTCAGCGGTTCAAATCCCTAGTACCGCGTAACGGGGTGAGCGCCCATTACTTGTCCCAGCTTCTGCCAACCTAGCAGTTCAAAACCATGTAAAAAATGCAAATAGAAAAATAGGGATCACCTTTGGTAAGAAGGTAACAGTGTTTGGCATTTAGTCATGCTGGCCCCATGACCATGGAGACGTCTTTGGACAGCGCTGGCTCTTCGGCTTTGAAACAGAGATGAGCACTGCCCCCTAGAGTCAGGAACAACTAGCACATATGTGCGAGGGGAACCTTTACCTTTATGCATTTTGGGGAAATTGTGGGGTATAAGCTCTATTGGAAGTTGTGACTGCTTATGTGCCATCAAGTCTGTATTGACTTTTAGTGATCACATGGAGAGACATTTTCAAGAATGATCTGTCCCCAACTGTCCCCATTTCAATCTTTCAAAAGTTTCATCCATTGTTGCTGTAATTGAATCCATTCACCTTGCTCCTACTGGTCATCCTCCCCTCCCCCTCCTTTTTTCCCCAGCATTAGAAACTTCTCAAAGGACTTAGGTCTTCACATAGTGTGTAAAATATGATAGCTCAGACCTTAACTCTGAATTGGTTTGTTCTACAATCCATTAGTTTGCTTTTCGGTTATACATAATCTCTGGGTAGAACATGACCATTTGTATCTTATGTGAGAAATCTTGGAAGCTTAGCACACACCCATTTGATTTCTGGCTTAGGTTTCTGGTTATTTATTTTCCTCTGTATACAGGTAGTGCTCGACTTACGCCCACAATTGAGTCCAAAATTTCCGTTGCTAAATAAGATCATTGTTAAGTGAATTTTGCCCCATTTTACAACCTTTCTTTTCACAGTTGTTAAGTGCATCACTGTAGTTGTTAAATTAGCAACATAATTGTTAAGTGAATCTGGTTTCCCCATTGACTTTGCTTGTCAGAAAGTCACTAAAGGTGATCACATGATCCCTGGACACTGCAACCGTCATAAATATGAGTCAGTTGCCAAGCGTCTGAATTTTGATCACGTGACCATGCAGTGGTCGAAAGTGTGAAAAATGGTCATAAATCATTTTTTTCAGTGCTATTGTAACTTCAAACGATCACTAAATGAACTGTTGTAAGTCAAGGACTATCTGTATTGTTCACATAAATACAAGAGCTTATACTATGATGCTGTTTATACTGTTTTGTCTCTTTTGATTCCTGGAGAGGTAAACTTAGTTTATAAATGGAAGCCATGTTTTGGAAATCCCAGTAATTCTGTTTGGATTATACTTTCTCTACTTTTCCAGTGCAAATTTAAAACTAAACAACTTTAGAAGACAGGACAGAGTTTTGATGGTTGTCTCAAAGATACCTTCCCCCACAAAAAAACGCCTTTATGGTCATTCATTGGTAGTCAACACCAATACAGAATACTAAAGTTACATTCAGACAATCACAATCATGGTTATTTGACTCAATAATACCCAGGTTCTTTGGTTCAGATTATTCTTGCGTGTGCCGTGTGAATATAACTTAAATAGGCCAAGAGCTCACGTGGTGGCAATTTTAATAAATATAAAATGATCATATTTGTATTTAAAACATAGCCATATGGCTGAGTCGGCCTCTTTCTTTATAAATCAGCACATGATACAGTATGCGTATTTTATATAAAACTGTATTTTCTTCTGACCTATTTTTGGGTGACATATTTCCTATTTCTGGTTGACACATAAATATGAAAGGGAGAAGTTTGCATCCAGTAGCTTCTCAAATGTCCAAATCCAGCTCTAAAATGGATCAGCTATTATCTTTTCACTATTCATATCACTTAGGGTTAAAAAAATAATCAAGACTAGCTGTTCCTTCTTTTTTTCCTGGAAACAGAAAAAGAATTATGAAAAGCCCCATTGCCAATTCCCTAAATTGCCTTACTTTTTAAAATTTTTCTTCATTTAAAATAAAATGTAGATTCACAGAAACAAAGACATGTTTGCTCCATCCAGAAGCATCTGTATATTTAAAATGATCAATGGTTCCAATTAAAGTAAGATTCATGAACTAAATAAGACTGTGTTGCAAGAAAACTCCTCCAATGAACCAACTATAGCTGGTTAATGTGGGTACAAATTATACTATTTTACTTAAATGATTAGAACTATGCTCAGTTCTTTCTTTTTAAAAAAATATACGTTTTCTAAAAGAAACACTACAGGTGGACCACCATTGAATCCGAAATTTCTGTTGCTAAATAAGACAGTTGTTAACTGAGTTTTGCCCCATTTTGCACCTTTTCTTGCCATGATTGTTAAATGAATCACTACAGTTGTTAGGTTAGTAACACATTTGTTAAGTAAATACAGCTTCCCCATTGATTTTGCTTGTCAGAAGATTGCAAAAGGTGATCACATGATACCAGGACCCTGCAATTATCATAAATATGAACCAGTTGCCAAGCATCCGAATTTTGAACATATGACCATGGCGATGCCGCAATTTTCGTAATTGTGAAAAGCAGCTGGTGCTGTTGTAATTTTGAACAGCCACTAAACAAACGGTAAGTTGAGGCCTACCTTTAATTTACTGAAAGCTTAATAAAAAAATAGTAGCTACATATTTTAAAAATAAATTCATCCGTATTTTCCAGCGGTAGCAACTAGCTGGGGAATTCTGGGAGTTGAAGTCAGCACATTTTAAAATTATCATGATTGGGAAATGCTATTCTAAATGGATGGGAGTTGAAATGCCTTCATCCCTGACTAGGGATTATAACACTTGAAGCCCAAGGCATCTAGCGGTGCACCATATGTGAAGGGTTAATATGCCTTAGAGCTGATTACAGAGAAATGGCTTTCTTTATTGTAAATGCAACTTTCTCTTTCCCATCCTATTCAGTTTATGCACTGAACTCTTTACTCTACACATTGCATGTGGAAGATGCTGCTGAGGGAGTAATTAAAAATGTGCATGCAGCAGTTCCTTAATTTAGCTCTTGGGGAGCTAGTCAAATTGAGATATTCTACAGGTATTTTAATTTGGGGGGTAACAAAGGTTTTCCTGTATCTCCAACACAGTCTGGCACGATCTAAAATATGTTGGATAAATCCAAGCCTCTTGTACTAGCCTTGAAGTGGTACACATTCTCCTCTTTTTCCATGGAACCATTGGAAGCAAATGTTTTGAAAAAGCCCAGAATGAAAAGAATAGGCATATATAAGTTATGTGTTTGTATGCAAATATGTGTGTCAGCCTTCAAGGTAGTCCAGAGAGAAAACCAAAAACACGAGTACTAATGCTATCTTTATTGTAAAGTTACGGTGACAGAATCATGCAAGTCTGAAATCACTACTTCCCTCCCTTACCTTTGCTTTTCAGAAAACTACAGAGGGTCCCTTCTAAAATGCTTTATTCCTCCCCCTGCTTCCCAATCTTTGGACTCAGATTTCTCTTATCAGACCATTGTCTAGGTTGCAGCTCTTTTCCCCCCCCCTTTGTCTCCCAAGGTTATTCTCATAGCTAATAATAATACTATATGCTCTAGGTGTAGACAACTATAATCCTCCATATGTTGCTTTCAATACTTTCTGCCAGAGTGACTGATGGATGCAGGAGATTTAGTGTAAAAGCATCTGAAAGTCACAAAGTTTCCAAAATTATTATTTTTGAAATTACTTTTGAGTAGATGCACATGTGAACAATCATTTCAAATTTCAAACCAACCGAGGAAAGTATAACTATTTATTTATCCGCCTACTTGAAAGCAATATTATTCGTAGTACTATAATACTAAATAGAAGTGCTCTCTGTATATGGCTTATGTTCTATTTTGGCTACATTAGTTCCAAGTAAAATAAAATAATAATAAAAAGTACAGAAAGCTTTTATTGCCACTTCTTGTTTTCTAGCTCCTTAATTGCTCTATTTTAAAATAAATACTTTTTTCTGTATTCATTTAATGGAAGATGAGAAAGAACAAATGTAATTGTTAGCCTGAAAGCTTTCAATAAAATGCGAGGAACATTTTTAAATTACATTTAAAAAATAAGAAAGCCAGAAGAAGTCTCTTAGAACAAAATAGCTTTTAGGCAGCTTTGAAGGTCTCAAAATTCTACCTAACAAATGTTACACCATCTACAGTCTTCCAATACATACAATTCACCAAGGTAATTGGCTGTATGAAAGCAGAATTGACTTTCAATAACCATATAATATATTTAAAAGACAGCTTCCTGAGAATGAAAGCACTATCTAAAAAGCATAAAACTTTGTTCAAAATGTAAAAGCCAAAGCCTAGATTGTTTCAGGAAAAATAATATATTTTCTTTCATCTACCTTTGAACTGCTAGCTGAATTGATTTTTTAAAAATTTCACCTTGAATTTAATCTTATATACTCAGATATTACAATAAGTACTTTACCAGAAGCCACTGAGTGCTATGCAGACGGAAAGGTTTGATGTGACATTAACATAGATTTAATTTAGCTAAATTTACATTTAGTTAAAATTCAAATATTTTAATTAATATGGATAATAGATTTGCATTTTAGTTAAGGTTATTTTTGTCCCCTTCTGTTATCATAAAAACTATCGTTTTTGTTGCAAAGCGTCCAAAAATTATGTGTTCCCTTGAGCAAAAAGTACATCAACCAATCTCCCAGAAAGTTACTGCGTATTTCCTATGTCCAAAGACTATACTTTGGAAAATAAGGCCCATTCTGTCTTCTTTGAGCCATATGAAGTTTTCAAAAAGTTGCTATGAGGTTTATTTGCCTTAATTACAAATCACTGAAGGCCTTTAGTGTCTTTTAAAAAGCAATTTTATTTGCAAGTAAATAAACGGCACACTAAAGTTGAAACCAAGATAGTTAATGATAGAAAGCAATATTTAAGGCCATTATATGTATGTTTTCTGGGCTATATTAATGCATTGTTCCTTTCTACTATGTTGTTCATGAAGATACTGAAACTCTTGCAGGAACATAATCTGGCAATTGACAATATCAACTAAGCAATTTGTAATATCAATATTAATTGAAAGTTTTATTTTAGAAGTGCTGGAAAATAAGTAAAAAGGCTTTCCAAAATGAGGCCGCATACATTTGGAATAACTTCTCCTTTAACACATTGACTTGAAGATTTCAGATTAAGAGTAATTTGGGTTTTTTTTCATCTTTTAAAAATTTAATACATTATGGGGAAAGAGTTATCAAGCCCATGCCAATAGACCTTTTTCCCAGTTTCATTTTTTAAATAGCCCAGTTTGCTTGACCATAGCAAAGATGTGATAAGAGAACTGATAAGTGGTCCATTAGGTTTATTAATAACGGGGTGAGCCCTAGTGGTACAGTGTTAGAATGCAGTATTGCAGGCTAACTCTGCCAACAGCCAGGAGTTTGATCCTGACGACTCAGTTGACTCAACCTCCCATCCTTCTGAGAGTGGTAAAATAAGGATCCAGATTGTTGAGGGCAATGTGCTGACTCTGTAAACCGCTTATAGAGTGCTATAAAGCACTATGAAGCAGTATATAACTCTAAGTGCTATTGCTAGTTTTGGAAAGGATAATTTATGGGGAGTCAGCAGCTTTTAGATCTGTGCTTAGTGTGTCTGAGGAACACCAATTTTCATGATGTGAGCTGAAAGTTGGAATTGAGGGTTGACGTGATGTTTACAGAAAAGGCTCTCTGGGGATCCACTGCCTGATTTTAATCCATTGGTTTTCAGTGATGCAGATGTACAGGGCCTCTAGGGCTATGAATGGTCTTTGAAAGCTTGAAAGGGACTTCACAGGTCTCACAAATTGTAATTAATGTGCTAGAAGGCAAACATTATTTAATAATAATCACCCAGTGATAATGTTAAATTTAAACAATGTAATGTACTTTTAATTAATGCATTTTTTTAAAAAGAAATTAAATAAATTTTCAGTTTTTCTCCTCCTTTGATTATAGTTTTAGAAGTTCTTGAATTAAAAAATAAAGTTACATAAGATATCTCTCTTTATGTGTACAGAGGAGAGGTTACAAAAGAAGCTTCCAATTATGCTGTTCTTGCAGCCGAAGAAAGCTATGTGTAGCAATACATGTAGACCTCGACTTACAACCACAATTGAATTCAAAATTTAAAATTTAAGCAATAAATTTATTAAGTGAGCTTTGTCCCATTTTATGACTTTTCTTGCCACATTTGAATCACTGCAGTTGTTGAATTAGTAACACGGTTGTTAAGTGAATCTGGCTTCCCCATTGACTTTGCTTGTCAGAAGATCACAAAAGATGTTCACATGACCCTGGAACATTGCAACTATCATAAATATGAACCAGTTGTTAAGCATCTGAATCAGAGGTGGTATTCAGCAGGTTCTGACCAGTTCTGTAGAACCTGTAGCGGAAAGTTTGAGCATTTCAGAGAACCGGTAAATACCACATCTGACTGGCCCCGCCCCCATCTATTCTCTGCTTCCTGAGTCCCAGCTGATCGGCAGGAAATGGGGATTTTACAGTATCCAAGCCATGCCATGCCATGCCACGCCCACCAAGCCATGTCCACAGAAACGGTAGTAAAATTTTTTGAATCCCACCACTGATCCGAATGTAAATCACATGACAATGAGGATGCTGCAATGGTTATAAGTATGGAAAAATGGTCGCAAGGTCATTTTTTTCAGGGCCATTGTAACTTCAAATGGTTACTAAACTAACGGTTGTAAGTCAAGGATAACCTGTACTATCCAGATGTACTGCTACTTATCTAAGATATAATTTCAGTTCATATATTAAGTATTGAGGTATTGGATGAATATATTTTCCAATTTGAACGTGTATTTCTGTTATGTTGGCATCTTTCTGTGCAATAATTTCCAAACAAATTTAGGTACAATCTTAGTTCTTAAAGAATGCTTCTCCCAATGTTATTAATTCCATTCCATCTATTACCCACAGTAATAACCAGGATATTACAGGCCTCGCTAATCAACCATATGTGATAGGCAATTCTGTTACTAAACACTGTGGTTGCTAAGTGAAAAATCATGTTACTGCACTGGACCTTTGATATCACTTCTGTTTTCATCATTAAACAAGCCACTGCGGTCGTTAAGCGAGACATCATGTGATGGCATCTTCCATTTCATTTCAGTGTTCTCCATTTATTCTGTTTGTCAGAAGGCAGATATTAAGCTCACAAATCACAATTATGGGCTCTTGCACAATCATAAATGTAAGGGCGAAATGTGTGGTCCAAATGTATGGTCAAAATTGTTCTAGGCATACAAAATTTTCCACATACTAAGTCCTTGATTGTGATGCTAAATCATTTCCTGTTGTGATCAAGATTAACTGTACCACTCATCTTTTGCTTTGTTGACATCATTAAAAATAGCTTCCTAGTCAGTTGACAGTTAAGCAGTGACATCAATTGATACTGTGAAATATATTTATCCCTATAAGAAGCATAATGAACATACCTTTATGCCTATAATAAACACAAAGATTCATCTTCATTTATTCTAAGTGACTGGTATAATTTCCTCTCATTTGTAAATAATAAACCAGCAGCTAAATATTTTCCTTAGAGTCATCTTTCATTCAGGCTAGTTATACAAAATACATGAGCTCACAGATACAATATTAAATCTTAATGTACTCTATATACAGTACTGTGTTCAATTAGACTTTTTTCATGAAAACATAAAGATGCCTTCAAATTAAGCTCAACTCCTGATGACTATATGGAATTATCGAGGTAGTTTTCCTTTCAACAGTATGGATTTTGGATAATTTTGAAAAAGCTTTGCCATATCAGATTTGATTATTGCTTGATCATCCAGAATCCTAACTCATTAGACTGGAAAATTGGAAAAAAATATGGAAAAAGTAGTGGCAAACTACTATCATACTGCGGCTAGGATAGCAACATTGATGTGGTTATTTTGTATACTTTACCTTTAATTATAAACATAATTAGTGAGGAAGCAATATGAGACCTAGTTACCATTTGGATGGGAGAATGAATGCCATGTTTGAAGGATACCTCAAACTACTTCCAGCGTAGAGAAGTGAAATGACCTCCAGAATGCTCTGGGAGAGATTTGACATTGTTCAGAGAATTGAATAGAATAGTATAGTATAGAATTCTTTATAGAATAGAATTCTTTGGTGGCCAAGTGTGATTGGACACACAAGGAATTTGTCTTTGGTGCATATGCTCTCAGTGTACATAAAAGACAAGATGCACTCATCAAGAATCACAAGACACACCTAGTGACAGTTATATGATACAATAAGCAATCAAATCATACTAGGAAACAATATCAATATAAATCACAAGGATACAAGCAACAAAGTTACAGTCATGCAGTCACAAGAGAGAGAGAGAGAGAAAACAAAATATTCTAGAATTCTCCAGAATATCCTATACCTGAATTGCTGAATTTTGCCATCTTGACCTGTCTTAACAAAAACTTATTGCACTTCCAATGACATTTTTCTCTTTTATTTACCTCAACTGTTACCTTTCTCTTCTACTTCCACTTTGAAAACATTATTTTTTTGTCACCCATCAACCATTCACATCCCACTGTATGTATTTCTGCTCACTAATAATCATCAACTTTACTTTGGTCCAGGACAAATGGATTGGTTGCTTTTGCAGATCTTAACAGTCTTTGCAACTATATTCATATCCATAATGTGAAGGTGGCTATCTTCTTTCTCTCTGTTTTTTTCAACTTCGAGAGTTGTATAATACTATGGGAAAAAATCTGTTTACTGTGTCTTAAAACTCTCATTATAACAGGCCTGCCAGGCAGATGAGACTGGGAATCAACTCCACAGGAAGGCTAACACTACCTTTATTGAGATTGCTATAATATCAGATGTTGGAGAAGACTTCAGAAAATACTATGGGACAGCCCAAGGCTGTTTTGTAGCCTTCCAGATATTTTAGGATCATGATGTGAAACCCAAAAAGAGAGGTCCCAAAGACAGAAACATGAATGTTTTTCAGCAAAATGGGGTTTTTGTAGCTAAAGTAGCTATACCAGTCCAATATCTCTGCAAATTCATCTTACAGTCTTCCAGTACTTCCAGTACACATCATAGAAATTTTAAGGACAAGGCATGGGACAAAAAACAACAACACATGTACAAATCTGCAAAAGTATGTTTCTCTTTTATTTTTTATAAGTAAAAATCCACTTTCTGACCTAAACAATTCTGTTCCTGCTTGGCAAAGTCAGTGTTTCTTCCTTCTGTAAAAAAAGAGAGCATTTTTTTTCATAATTTTTTGGTGGGGGAGATAATTCTCCAGATGCCAATTTATTACAAATCCCAAATGTACTGCACCAGATCCTCACTTCAAATTGAGATAAATTTTATATGCAATCCCATGCCACAATGCTTTTCTGATGAAATACTTGCAATCTGGATCTGTAAAATTGTCTAGAGCAGTGATGGCCAACCTTTTTGCCATTGGGTGCCAAAAGTGAAGGGAATGCAGGGGGGTTGCATGTGTGCGTGCCCAAACCCATAATTCAATGTGCCCTGTGCCCCACCATGCTTTTGGCACGCGATGGCACAGTGGACCCAGTAGGCCCGTTTTTCACTCTCCCCAGGCTCCAGAGGCTTTCTAGGAACCTGGGGAGGGAGAAAACGGCCTTCCCGAAACCCCTGGAAGCCCTCCGGAGGCCAGAAACCACCCGTTTGTCGACTTCGGTGGGCCTGGAAGGCCTGAAAATCAGCTGGCCGGTGCGCGCATGCACGCTGCAGCTGAGCTGGTGCAACACTTGCATGCCCACCAATATGGCTCCGCGTGCCACCTGTGGCACACGTGCCATAGGTTCGCCATCATGGCACTAGACCAACGGTTTTCTCCTTATGACAGTAACTAGATGGTGGGAGTGTAGCGCACTGAGTGCCACATTTATTTAT
>JANHFK010002387.1:28648-42316 GCA_036250565.1 Sibynophis collaris | reverse complement strand
AAAAAGACAAAAAAGTGCTAATGTAGCATTTTTTTCAATTTTTCCGAAAATTTCCATTTCCCCCCCGAAAAAAACGGGGAAAAAAACGGGTTTTTTCCGAGCTTCAAAATTTCCAGATCTGGAGTTGTTCCTCACCTTTTCAACAACTTCATAATTCACAAGATTGCAGATTTCATTCCACCTGTAATAATTGCTATTTAGTAATATAGATTTCATATTTGTAACTGAGCAAAATCATTCTATGTATTAAATGGTGATGACTTTCTCCTATGAGTGTGATGAACATAATTCCTTCTGAGTAAACACTGTCTGAATCATATAGTAACTCAGCTGAACTGAACTCAGCCTAAGCCTATGTAGATTACTATTTAGTTACCACTCTTGTATTTTATTATTTGCCCAAATCTTATGAGATCAAATTTTATCTCTTTGGGCAATGGGTTGGCATGCCCAATACCTGATAATGCTGCCAAGCCTATATTCCTTCTACACAGAGCATTCTATGTGCATGGTCATTAAACGGAACACCATAGTCATTAAGTGAATCTATTTCATCCAATGGCTGTTTCCCCCCCCCTGGAAATCAGAAATATACTCATCCATTTAATCCAACGACTAGTTTGGTTTTGGTTTTTTTGCTGGAAACCAGAAATAAAAGCTGGTTATTTCTGGAAACCAGAAATGGAAACTGGGAAAAAAACTTTGAAAATTGCAGCCATGTGGCTGCAGGATGCTACAAATGCCTGTTAGCAGTGGCCAAGCACTCAAAATGCAGTCGTGTGAATGCAGTGTGTGTGTGCAGCTATTGTAACTTTGAAATTAGTGTTGTTTGTAGGGGGAGGTGCATGCATCATAACTTCAAATAGTCACTAAGAATAGTCATGAGCCAAGAACTTTGTAGTATCATAGCAACTGCTTAACAGATATTAGATGTTGTACACCTGCTAGCCATACTCTCCACTTGATAAGTGCTGATGTAGATCAGGGATGAGCATATGTATGTAATGATCAAGTTTTACATCCAGTTGCAGACAATGTAGCCAAGGTGTATGTTAATGTTTAGAACCAAAGTTGATAGATCATAAGCTGTTGTAGTTTAACAGGCTCCTGATGAACATGTTCTTTGGAATTCCGCAGCAAATTAGCTAATGGCAGCACAATTTTTGGATGTAGCAACAAGTATAATTGATCCTTGATGGACTTAACACTTCAATTTTACTCTTTTAAAAAAGCTCCTCCTCCATTAATTTAACATAGCCTCAAAAATCCTTCTCCTTGAGAAATATTCATGTGACGCAGTCCCAGTTATTTGATCTTGGGTTGCTGAAAGGAGGAAAAATGAGTGATCAACCCCAAGACAGGAAAATGTTGTATGTCCTGGTGCAGAGAACAATTCTTTTTCTATGTTATTAGATGGATATTAACATATTCATCACATTTTGAGTACCAAGATTTTATATCGGAGGTTGAACAGCATTCTTTACCCTTGACTTACTGGCTAACTTGGGGAAGTTGTATATAGCCATCCCTGAGTTGCATCCTGGTTAAATGAGATGTTTCTTTTGCAAACAATGCTATAATTCATTTGAAGGTAACATTTGAATAGGATTAGATGATTAAATTAAGCAATGAGAACTTACTTTCTTTTTTCTTTTGGCTAAATTGTGTTGCTAATTCTTAGTAAATAGCAATGAATACTTTTCCTTTCATTAGAATGAATACATGGGTTCTTGATAGATAATCCTACTTTCATTAGCAAACAATTGCTCTGGACTAGCTGTGATTTTGCAAAAATAATAGTTATTGAAGTTGATGGAACCTGGATGAACTTGGAAAGAGGAGAAAATCTGCTGTTACCATGGTAACTACTAGTGCTTAAGGGGGGAGAACAATATAAAAAAGGGAAAATATGACTACATAGCACGTATGAGCACTGATTATGTATTTAGCAGAACAAAATGAACTTGTATAAACCAACATCATTTTTATTATATTCTTTTTCTCAAGCAATTTTTAGGACATAGACTATGCTATAAAAGAATAAAGACTATACTGGAAATTACTACATGGTTTTGAAGTACACATCAAATAAAAGTGAAGGAATAAAGAAATCCATTTGAAACAAAACAGAGTTGAACTGAATATCCATGAGTTCTAATTTAATGTTGTATTTTGTAACATCAGAATAAGTCTTTCTTTAAACAACCTTGCAAACTACACAGAAGTAAAAAATGATGTTTAGCAACCAAATCAAAGATATTAAGTAGAGTGCAGAAAAAGTGTTTAAGCTAATTAAACATCTTGTCTGAATAAACTAGACAACTATTTTAACAGAAATGAGCAGTAATGATTGAATCTTCTTTCACTGATGTAGAAATGATCTGATTTATTTTCCATGGAAGTTAGAAAGCAATTCGCTTACAGGCAGTTCTCAGTTTATGACCATAACTGAGCCTGGAATTAGGATTATAAATTGTGTCAGTCGTTAAATAGATCACCACATACTGCACCCAATTTTATAACCTTTTTTGCTGTAGGAGTTAAATGAATCATTGTGGTCATTAAGCGAACATGGTGGTTGTGAACTGAATCCATTGTCAATGTAGAAACCATAAGTAAACATCGTTTTCCAACAAAACCAGTTGTAAATTGTGATCACATTATTGCAGGATGCTGCAAATAGGGATAAGTACGAGCCACTTGCAATCATGTGATCACAGGAGGGCAAGCATCAAAACTTCGAATCTAGATCACACCTAGTCCTAGGAAAGTCAATTGCAACTTCAAAAAATCACTAAGCAACCAGTCATAAATCAAGGACTACCTGCAATTAAAAAAAACCAAAACCGTGTAATCCCTTGCATCGGGGTGGAGTCTAAACAACACAGCCAAGTGAATTTTTTACTGGGACCTCAACTGGGTTTTGGAGAAATCATTTTTTTCCCTACCTCTCATATCCACACTGTCCCTATGGCCCTATATTTGTTCAGTTTATCCATAGTTCAGTTATTTTAGTGGCCTGTGGTAGCATGAAAGCAGGCAGCTAAAAGAAGTTGCCTTTGTTTGTTTAGAGCACAGGTGTCAAACTCAATCATGTCATGTGATGTCACGTGATGTATTTTGGCGCTTCGTGCCTTTGTGGAGCTGGGGTGGGCGTGGCCCGTGTGTGATGCATCTGGCCCACGGAACTGTCAGTTTGACATCCCTGGTTTAGAGTGTCATTTCTAAACAGACCAGATTTGGCTTTCAGACCAAGGGCTTTCACCAATTTTCCATCACGTCAGACTAAGCCATAGAGAAATCTTCATGTAGTTTTTAAATGACAGTACCAATTCTTTGTGTATTCATGCATACTCTTCATGTACTGATTCTTCTGAGCTCTTAAGAAACTTCATTTTGGCATTTTTGCCTGCAGGTCTGTGCAAGCATTCATTTGGAACATGAGCATACATAAATTAAAATAGAGATACAGTCACATTTTCAAATCCCAGCCTACCAATCGCGTGCACTCTACGCATACCAAGCATCACATATTCATTTTAGTGAAAAGAGACTCTGAGGACATTAGGCATCTTGGGATTTCTTCCCAAATACAGGATATTTCTCCCACCCATGTAGAGGATATTTCTGTAGGGTGGATTCTGTGACCTGATGGATTTATGTGAATATGTGACAAAATTCTCTTCTCGCTCTGCCAGCATCTCCTTTCCCAGTGGATTCAAAATGCCTGCGAGAGATCTATACAGCTATCTCAAAAGACATGCTCATCTCTTTCAACTTATTTATTTTCAGTGTGGTACTGAATTATGTGGGATTACATCCCATCTAGTGTAGAACTGCTACGAACTGTTTCTTGTAAGTCAACATGCATGGAATAAAACATTAAGGTGAATCAGTTTGTTTGATTTCTGTGCTTGAAAATTGAGGCTTCTGCTTCTGTTCCTTTCCCCGTGCTATAACAGTAAAAGCATAATCATTTTTGACAAGAGTCAGTTGAAGACTAGGAACATAGAATGAACGCTGTAAAATTGTTATTGAGCCATGGTATTTATTTTCATAGGTTTACTATTCCTCTATATTTTTTTATGACTGTTGATATAACTATATCCCTTTATAGTTGTAAGATGACCAATTGTTAGTTGAATCCCTTAGCTAAGATTAAGGTTGTAATTTTTTAAAAGGTTTATGGAAATCAGCAGACCATTCATATATATATGAATATATATACTGTATTTCCCCGAAAATAAGACCCTGTCCTATATTTTTTTGAACCCTGAAATAAGTGCTTGGTCTTATTGCTATGCACTCAAAAGCCCGATTGGGCTTATTATCAGGGGAGGTCTTATTTGGGGGGAAACAGGGTATATAAATACTTTCAAAAAGTATTTTTTCTTCAGGGGGAATACAGAATGATATTCTGTATGGTAAATTGAAAATGGCTCTGGAAAAAGTGGAGCTGACGACCATGGTGGAATGAAGAGCCGGCAAGTAGACCGCTGGATAAGGAAAGGACTTTAGATTGCCCACAAATGCTCCAGACAGTAACTCCTTATGAGACCACAGGACAGTAGTTACTGGGGATTTACAGCTCTGGGAGATAAATATTTAAATATTTCAAGAAAGCCATAATTGGCGTCTTTAAAAGGATACTGCCTTTGCACACTTTGTTTTCTAATTATTTTCAGAAATTGCTTGTTAACTGCTTTTCATCTGTTAGAACTACCTTTGGTTTTACAGCCTCTGATGAGTTTCCTTCAATCATTAGCAATAAAAAATTTAAGTATAAGTTTAAGGATTTCCAAAAATTTTAGGGAGGGAGTAAACAGATTAAAAGGTTGATTTTAGAAAGTTACAAATGGACTAAGAGACAACATAAATTTTAAGTAAGATTTTGGAATTAATTATAATAATCCTTCCCAGGGGAAAATGCTTTGCTATTTGAATTCTTTAAAAACAACATATTAAAATAAAAATTTTAAAATTGGATACTATAGAGAACTAAAGATTACAGTTAAAAGAGAAGATGTTTAAGTTTGACTTACAAATGCAGAATTAAGCAAAATATTTTAACATTCAACATACTGAATATTTTGAGCTATAGACTCAATTTTAGGAATGTCTGCCTCTATGGATACACCATGTTTAAGTGATGTCATGGAAAGGAACAAGTTTTACTTTACAAGATTGAGACTGATTTGAAAGTAGATTTTAAAAGTAGAGATTACAAGAATGATGTGAAAAAGATGTTACACTGGACATAGAAAAGAACCTAGATAATGAAACTGAAAAAAGAAACTTTGTACATCCAAAAGGGATGTACAAATAAAGAAATGCAGAATATTGGAAGCCACTTCTTAATATATTTTTTTGGGTCAACTTTTTCTTTTCTTTTCTTTTCTTTTCTTTTCTTTTCTTTTCTTTCTTTCTCCCCCCCCCCCTTTATATGATTTCAATTTAACAAAAATTATATATAGGAAAAAGAGATGATGCAAACTTTGACAGCACTTAATTGATCAAAAGAAAAGAAAATATTTAGACAGTTTTCTCATTGTGTTTGCTCATTTTGGATTCTTTCCCTGAACATATGTGCAGTATATCGTCAGTTGTTCCATTGTTTGTTTAATCTGTGAGTTACACTGTAAAGATTAATGTCATTTCATATTTTTAAACGAAAAAGAGCAGCAAAGAAATGTTTATCTTTTCATGTTGGTATATTGACATTTATAAAACCACATAAATGTATGTGAAACAAATAAAGGAATACTGTACTAAATATAGTGCAATCTGGATTGTTTGTGTATTTTGTGCCTGAATGGAATGCCAGTCTTTCTTAAAACATTGTTTTTTGCAGTTCATGTGCTATCTTATACCGGTAATTCAGCCAACATACTGTACCAACATACTGCTTAGTGGGTTGTAACTGCCTAACAGATCATGACTTAAATGCAGAAAGAATTATCAGACAACAGATAAAAGTTAAGTTTAATATTAATTGTACAGGAGACAGAAGCAGCTAGTGTTAAAGGCTTACGTCAAGGCATATATTTTCAAAACCATTTTTAAAATTAAATGTACTTTACCTCTAGAAATTTATCCAAACAACAGAAGAGGCTGAGCTATAGTAATTAAAAAAAAAAGAATACCCAACTCTCAAGCTGTTTTCTGAAGGAGAAATAGAGAAATTGATTCCTTTTTTCTCTCAAAGAAATGCCCTTTTCTTTGAAAAGTCTTCTACCTATGTGAAGTATGAATGTATATAATTTGCTAAAGCAAAGTGTGTGGCTTTGTTCTAAGGGCAGTTAGTTGTGATCTGCTGTGTCTGAATATTTGGAAATTGCATACCGTAACTTTATGGGTAGTCATTTCACAAATTGCTAAATCCCATTTTTGGTTTTTAAGAAATAATTTCTCCGCCTTTGAACTCAAGAAGTTATTCTGGGAAGGAAGCATTTAAATATAAAGGTCACACAAATACATTCTGTAAACCTTTTATTCATCTATTGAATTGTACATTACCGTAATAATTATTATTTTAATGCTTCCTTTATTTCTTAACCTAACAGTATCACATAATACTCATCGGCTACATATGCTAGAATGTTACCATGGAGTCAGTTTGGAACAACCAGAAGGGTGTTCCTAAAAAAAAATAAAAACATTATTTTAGCATTCTTTACTAATCTGTTATTTGGAAATGGGTATATTTACATTGGATTGAAAGTACTACTTTTCAACTATTTGAGTTGGTGTGATGTTGTTTTCTATAGATTAACTTCTTTGATATTTACACTGTGAATTTGATTTAGACCGTTGTAGAATATTCTATCATTCATTTCCCCTCCAGAAAATGTTCTTCAGGCATTTACCGTTTACTTCATTGTATACTTTAGACAATTGATGGCGGAACCTTTCAGGTCTTCTCTTAACCAGTTTGCTAATTTTTCTAATTAGTTTTAAACTTCAGTTAAGGGAGAGTCTTAAGTGACCATAATTATAGAGACAAATGTAAAGCTCAGTTGCAATAAATACTGAGAACCTCTGAAAAAAAATTGTGTCCAGAAGTAAGGAAGCCCAGTGATAGAACAAGTATTTGGCACTTAGTAGGTTCCCTTGTCCCATGATAGAATGAGCATTTGACTTGATAGTTGCCAGTGATTTCAAGTAAGTATATAAAAAGCCCTTTCCTAAAGACTCCCAAAATAAGAATTTTGGTCTAGATCTGATTCATCATGGCAGTTTTCAGTGCTTCTAAGGATTGGATGAAAGATCCTGTTGTACTAGTGTTGTCTAAAAACTGTGCTTATATCATCATCTGTAATATGTCAGTTTTTTTTAAAGTGCCAGTTCTGAATTTGGATTTTTTTTTATCCTGCTCTTGAGAAGCAAATAAAATATGAGTAAGAATCTATTGATTAGTTGGAGATAGGAACATGATATATTGCTAAGGGAGTTGCTTTTGCTTCAATAAAGCGTGTTTTGAGAGCTTGATGGAATTGTTTACAGAACCACATGGAGCCAAATACATTGTTCTCCAGGTACAATGAGCATTTAGATGCCAGTCAAAAGGAAAATTGCATTGGTCCAATTGCTTAGAATTGCCATTTAATATATTACGTGTACATGTACTGAGTATGTTCAAAATAGCACTATTCAGTTAGTATAATACATAGCATAATGCATAGCGTTCACTTAATGGAACTGGTTATGAATGCAAAAGAGGCTTTTTAGCAATATTTTCCTTTTTGTTATGCCTGCACACTAGATTGCTCTTTAAGAAGTATGTCTCTAAAATATATTTGCAAGGTTTGTTATCGCAGGGTGCATCAAATTTCATCTGATTTCTTTCCTTCTTTTCAATTGGCTCATTCTCAGGACCTGGATTTTTCAACGTCTCCTGGGACAGGATGATGTGTGAATCCTATTTGGTATATGTTTGTGGTACAGTCCCTGATAGCCAGAGAAGCAGGGGGCTGACTCGGGAGGAAAAATAACAAACACAGGAGTCCAAAACTACTGAAAACTTACTGCAGTTTATTCCTCCCAGACACTTAAGCATTCAGGATCAAGGATTGAAAACAAAATAGTCCCTTTGGGGTGCCAGCAGTTCAAACCAAGCATACAAAAGGAAAAATTCTCACAATATCATACCAAGGGAGAAAAATGGGACAGAGATTGCCTTCTTGTGAAGATTCTGGCTCCTTTTTCTTTCATAAGGAAAATCTGGTAGAGGAACCAGCTCTATTTAGTGCCTGACCAACGAGTCTGGACCCAACTGGGCAGCATAGATGGGTGGGGGAGCCACACAGGTCTTGAGAAGAAAATTACCAGCACTTCCTCTTTGTCAGCCTTCTTTGGTATCTGGCATCTTCCTCCACCACCTTTTTTTCCAACCTCCACACCTGCTATTTTGGCAAAGCAGCCTTTAAGCTAACCACCCTGAGTTTGCAGGCCCTTGCAATCAGGAACTGTGGGTTACTTATAAGGAGATTAGTGTTTTCCCTTCATGGCAATGTTGTTTCTGTTCCTCATTAAATAACTGATTGAAATTACAAATAGTAGATATGAATGATCCTTGACATTCCTGTTGTCCTAAGCATTCCCATAAACATGGGGTCATGATCTAGCACTTGGCTATCAGTTCACACTTATAATGGCTATGATCTACCAGCTTCTTTTAAACAAAATTAGTGTGGAAGCCAATAAGGAAAATTGTAAAATGGTTGAGTGAGTCTCTCCCACTTGCACAGTCCCCAGACCCCAGGTGCTGTGCTTTACTGGCTACCTAACACATCCTCATTAAATCTTGTGCTCACATCACAACTTCCTGGTCATTCATGAACCCTCCCCCACCCATCAACGTCTTGCTGCACGTGTGCCACATCTCCTTGGCCACTTGTGCACCTCCCCGGCCTCTGATTGATTCTTTCTCATCCAGCAGGAGCCATCCCAATCCATGCTGGGCTTGTGTCATGCCTCCCTGGCCATTCGTGTAGCCTCTTGCTCCCTCTTCCACTTGGCAGCAGCCAATTACCAGTCTGCTGATCTTCTTGCAAGCCATGTGGCTTGCAACTTCCTGACACTGACTTTGGTTGTTGGAAGCCAGCAGGAAATTGTGAGGAGTTTCACAAGATGTAATAATAATAATAATAATAATAAATTTATTTTATATACCGCCCTATCTCCCTGTTGGGACTCAGGGTGGTGTACAGCCAGATAAAAACATGAAGGACAACAGAATAAATACATGAATACATAAGTACAGACATAACTCACACAACATAATAAAACCTTATTAAAAACATTATAATAGTTGGCCATTAAAACCCCGTAGGAATTTAAAAACAAAATCCCACACCCACAGCTAAAATCCCCTAGTTAAAACTCACGACAGGCCAGACAGACTGAAAAAATGGGTTTTTAGGGCTCGGCGAAATAGGCGCAGGTCCGAGATAGTTCTTATCTCTGGGGGGAGTTCGGGGGGAGTTCGTTCCAGAGGGTGGGTGCTTAGATATACATCCCACTTTTTGTTCAGGAGTTTGAAAGGCATACCTCCTTCCCATTTCATCTCACAGTATCAGTGTGAGGTAGGGTGGACGGAGCCTAGGACTAGCTCAAAGTCACTCAGTGAGCCTTGGTAGCAGACTTAAATCCAATATTTTAACCACTACAATCACAGTAATTCTTAGCATCAGTAACAGTGACAACTGCTACTTATAATCTATAGCCTCGTATGAAGATTCAATTTGAAAAGTTCTGAAACATTTAAACTTTGGGGGTCCATTTTTTTTTAAAGAAAAGAACTCTAGATGTTCCTCTTTGCAAAAAATTATTAAGTAATGGTCAGGCCCCATACCAGAAAAAATAAAAATTACTTATTCTTGCCAGCGCAAGACTGAACTACAGGCTCATATGTCCCAACATACTCATACAGCTGTAGAAAGCCTTTCAAATATTTTTCAGTACCTATAAAGCAATGCTTTGAGAGCTTAGAAAAATATTATTCTGACATTATTGAATGTCTGGCATATGTTTTCAAAAGCCCCCAGAACTTTATCTGGCAGTGTGGAGGCCACTAGTACAAGTATTTCGGCTTCTGCTATTCCCCATTAACTGCTAAATGATTCCCATGAATAACAAATAAATTTTGGACAATTATAAGATATTTGTGGATTAACAGCAAGCAAAGTGATTAGAGGTATCAAATTATTTACTGCAAATTACTTCCCAGTTCTTGTTAATTATCTGCAAGTAGCAATTCCAACCCTGCCATTTGCAGTCTCCGTATAAAAGAAATTAAAGTCCAGTGAATGGGCAATAGGGAAATCCAACAAGTTTAAATAGCCTCTCAAGAAAATTAGGACATTTATAAAATATACAATAACATAACATACTAAATTGCTATGGCAAGGGTTGTCTTCCAGAGGTGTAATGTTCCTGCCATGTTGCTTCATAATTAGTGAGCGATACTCTTTGGCTCTTGAGAGGCCTCAGCTGTCATCACAAAACAAACCTCATGTAATTAGTCTTTTGGTCTCAAATAGCATGGGCACACTTAGATTCCTTTGGTCATTAAACTTGGCAAAGGAGTTCAAATCACTACCTTTGCCATAGGACTATAACTGGGATCAATGCTGCTAAAATATTGAAATGACTCACAGTGCAAATGGAGATATATTAAAAAGCATGAGTTATTGGGATATTCGGTTCCTTCCACTTCAGAGCAAAGTTTCTGGGTTTATTTTTTGGCAGTTACTGTACACACCATGGGTACATAGAAAATAGGTGGCTTTGCTGGTGTTGTGGCCTATCGGCCACCAGCCCCTCCAGCAGCCAAATCAGAGGAGGAGAAGGCATGGGACTCAGGGTCAGCAGCAAGGCAACCTGAGCGCTCTGAGGGGGAAGAGAGAATGGAGCTGCCAGAGACAGACAGAGACGGAGCCTGGGTTGTCCATCAGCCCTCAGATGGACAGTCAACAGCCCCCAAGTCTGGAGGTGGCTGATGTGGAAGAGGAGGAACAGTTGGGTCCAGTGCCTGACATGCAGATGTGCAGAAAGCAGAGGAGAGAAGAACAGTGGAAATCCATGGGAAGGAAGAGCCACCTTCCGGGGGCAGAGATGAATAGATGTGGCAGACAACTATTTATCTTCCAGCCGGACTGACTTGTTAGCCTGCCGTGAGAGAAAATTTATTTTGCTAGGCTGTTGGCACTCCTAATTAAAGGAATCTTTGAGTTCAGGTCAGAAGGTTTGTTGTGTTTGGGGAGCTGGGTCAGAACAGCTGGCATGTCTCCACTTTAAGGTTCCGACCTAGAATTAGGAATTGGAATATTTCTAAGTGGATAAGAAAGGGAAAAACTTAAAAATAAAGAATATTTGTAGAAACCGTAAACATTTCCATAATTTCTGATTCCTGCGGCAACAGGAATTTGTGGATTAGTTTTTCAAATAGGTAGTACCTTTCACAAGGATTCCATCTCAACAATGGAAATGTGTGACAATTCAGTGTGCTATTACATACTTAATCACCCATGACCCAGCAGATATTGGATTTTGACAAAGTCATCCATCAAAACTCCTAAACTGAGCTGTGGTGGTGCAAAGGTTAGATGCAGTATTGCAGGTTAACTCTGCCTGCACACCAGAAGTTCGATTCTGACCGGCTCAAGGTTGACTCAGCCTTCCGTCCTTCTGAGGTCGATAAAATGAGGGCCCAGACTGTTGGGGACAACATTGGCTGGCTCTGTAAATGGCTTAGAGTGGGCTGTAAAGCCTTATGAAGCAGTATATAAGTCTAAGTGCTATTGCTATCGCTAAGCAAATTTTGCAGCTAAGGAATAAGGGGCGATGTGTTTTCATCAATTGGCAAGTGATTAAAAAAAAACAGGAAGGAGAAAGTCAGAATAATTACAGGGGTGTGTTGCCAATTTGTTACAAAGGAGCTCTTCGGTCCTAGATGGAAGTAGGGGAAGAAGGAGAGACAAGTCTGTTTTTAGTGGACTGAAGAAATAAGGTTACCTTCTTTCTTCCATGTTCTCGTTCCTGTCTGGAACCAAGTTAGCTAAGAGTGATGAGAGTGATTAATGCTGCCAGTAACAATCTATGAACACCCCCACCTTTTCTTGGTCTCTTCCTCTAATGCTCTCACTGCTGGCCTCTCTTTTGCGGGATAAAACTACAGCCTTCCCAGGGGCTGCCTTAGTTCCTTTGCCCCTGCAGATGTAACCAGGCAATTACCAGCAGATCTTCACTGCTCTTCTCTGCGTTACCTCACCACCCTCCATGGTGGTGGTGCTAAATTTAATCACTTCCTCCCACTAACACCAAGGGATTCCCACAAGTCCTCTAAACAAATGGACAAGTTTCACACTGGCAAGATGTGGAAAGGCGGTTCCACCAGGGATCAGTACAGGGACTTATATTTTCAACTTTCACTGTAGAAAAATACATATGAAAAAATCTGTGGTTAGGGCTAAGAGGAAGGTAGTATGATATCAACCTCTTCCGGATGGTAAAATAAAAAATGGATAGTGTAGAGCTCTGAAGGATCTCTCCAAGCTGGGTGAATGGGTTTCAATGTGACAAACACCGCTCATGACAAACAGGCGTGAAATGCTGCATCTTGCGCGCACCTCCCCCAAAAAGTTAAAAACCCAGACTGCTTCAATACATTAATAGGATCTAAGCTAGCAGTGACTGATCAGGAAATAAGATTTTGGAGGTACGGTACAATGGATAGCTCGATGGAAAGGTCAACCTGCCTGCAAAACTGGAACTATAGGAAGCAAATGAAAATAGCTAATCAATGGCTACTGATATTGGAGGCTGTTGATTGTTTCCTGAATCAAAGGCAGCAGACCTTATGTACCACAAGCTGTAGTGAGAGAGGTTGTCACTCCAGTTCTTGCTGGTGAGATTCCCGGATGCCTCCCCTTGAGTATTAAGTGCCATAGAATGATGAACTAGATGGGCTTATAGGCTGGTCCAGCTTTCAGGTTCCCTCCTCTGCCTAGCCAGAACTCTGAAAAATCCCCAACATAGCATGGTGGCATAAGAAATTTTATTTCTTACTAGAACGAAGCCACTTAAAAGCAGTTGATTGCCCTTTGTAAAAATGAGGGTGAAATCAGGGGTGGGTTCCACTTACCTTTGCTACTGGTTCGCAACGGAAGCGCATGGGGGGCTTCTGCGCATGCGCAGAGCATCCATGATGACATCTGGGTGGGTGGGCGGAGCCTCTTGCCACCGCTACTTCCGGTTTGCAAGATTCAGAGCGAACCGGTAGGAACCCTCCACTGGGTGAGGTCCCTCTCATTCTTATTCCTCTGTCTTTTTCTCCCTTTATGTCAGCTTACTGGACAACTTCCTATGTAATTTCCTATGCTTCTTTCCTTTTTCTTCTCTTTATTAAACAAAATTTTGTGACTGCCCAGCTCACACATAGATGACTAAGTACGGTATTCGTTGAGTATTGATATAAATACATTCCTGTCCTGGGAAATTCTTGTTCCCAACATATCCCTCAATTTATGCAGGCCTTTTCGTATGGTGTTGTGGACAACGCTGTCCTGAATCTTTGTCTTGGAGTGGTACCGTGGCCTAGAGGTGGAGCTCTCGCCTCACAATCAGGAGGCTGTGAGTTCGATCCTAGGTAGAGGCAGATATTTCTCT
>JANHFK010002386.1:131284-142364 GCA_036250565.1 Sibynophis collaris | reverse complement strand
TACCGTAAGTCTTAGATGTGTTTAAATGCCCTTGATCAACAAAGAATATTGATTGACTTGTCTATGGGGAGAGAGATTTTCATGGACTGAAGTGGGAAGTATTACTTTTGGGAATGAAATTTCATGAAGGGAATATTTTAGATTAGAGTTTCTCAATCTTGGCAACTTTAAGATGTCTGAACTTCAACTCTGAGAATTCCCCAGCCAAAATGCTGGCTGGGATGTGAAATCTGGAAATTGAAGTTCAGACTACTTCCTAAGGTTGAAAAATACTGCTTTAATTGAAGCAGGACTGAGAATGTGATGATTCTTCGCATGCTACTGGCTTAACAGTTTTCAGTACCCTTTATTATATGTTCAATAGACTGGGGCTGTTGAGAACTGGAATTGAGAATTTGGGTTAGAATTTTCATTTTCCTCCCTGAAATCTTATTTGAAAATGATCAGTATGACTAGCTAAAGCAGTTTTAAGAGTAGTAGTTTGATTACAAACTAAAGAAAGATTAAAATAGAGAAGGCTTACCTTAATTTTAAAAAATAAAGTCAGAAATCGATTGAAGTCTAAGTCATGGCATGGGAAATCTAATTCTTGCTTAAGATTGTATAGGGCCCTGTCCCAAATTGTCTCGGGGAACAAAAAATGTTTGACCTTTTTGCCTATTTTCAGGCTAGGATGAAATACTTTGTTGGAACTTGATTTGTGTCTCCAGAAAAACTAAGATGCATCTTAGAATGGCTGAGTAGATTCCCCTGGGTAATCAACTCATTCTCCAGATCTTATGATGTCTGATATGCAGACTCAGAATTTTGCAAATGATAAACAATAATACAATGCTGAGATGCATTAATGAGTTAAATATTAAAGTAGAAAAGTCTTCCAGTTCTATCGCTAAGTAGAATGTGGAATCTTTTGCAATATATACCAAGATCTGCCTGCAGGACCCGAGCGTAGCAAATTCCCTGAACTATTGTCCTTGTCTTCTGCAGGAAGCTCTACGTCTCTGTGTCAGTGTTGCTCTGTCTTCTAGCATCAGGGTTGGTGGTCTTCTTTCTTTTTCCACATTCAGTGCTGGTGGATGACAATGGCATTAAAGTGGTTACAGTCTGGTTTGATGAAAAAAACTCCCTGGTCATTCTTTCCATCACGGTAAGGTCCAGTACATTAACCTTAAAGTTAGATGTCTAGGGTAACTGGAAATCTGTTTTCAGCTATTTTCCTTCCTCTCCTCTGTCCATAGGCCACCCTTCGGATCCGGAATTCCAATTTCTATTCTGTAGCAGTAACCAATTTGTCCAGTCAGGTGCAATACATGAATACTGTGGTTGGGACCCAACAAATCAACAATGTTACTCGTATCCAGCCACTGAGTGATCAGCTGGTATGGCAATTATTTTACATGAAACTAAGATGTATGGAGAGAGGGACTAGGTGTGGTAAGAACAGATAATCTTGTAGCTCGGGCTCCCAATCTTGGCAATTTTAAAACACATGGACTTCAGCTCCCAGAATTTCCCAGCCAGGCAGGGGTGGATTTCACGTACCTTTGCTGCTGGTTCACAACAGGAGCACATGCGCATGTTTGCTTCGCTTGTGTGTGGCGCTTCGACACATGCGCAGAGCGTCCGTGATGACGTCTGGGTGGGTGGAGCCTCCGGCTGCCGCTACTATCGGTTCACACGATCTGGAGCGAACTGATAGGAACCCACCACTGCAGCCAGCCATGATGACTGGGAAATGCTGGGAGTTGAAATTCACGCGTCGTAGAGTTGCCAAGATTGGGAACACCTGTTCTAGCTAACTCAAGACTGAAAGACAATTTGGCTCCTAAAAGAACCAGTGTCCCCATGGACACCTCTGTTGACTCCTTGCAATATGAGATGTATTTTTACATTATTTTAAATAAATAAATATAAATAATTTTATTGAAAAGTCAATGAATGGAAAACTTGGAAAGTCCAAAGTGCTCATCATCTATTGCCATTGTGCTCTCTAAGATAACCAGCTCTACATTAAAAAAAAATATGAATGAAGAATGTCTCTTGACTTAAAATATACCCCATATTTATTCTGAAAAAAAAATGCAATGCCTGACTTTATTTATTGTCGTTCCCCCCCTTAAAAAGGAGAAAGATAATCTGAATGTTTGACACGAGTGTCTTGTTGTTTGTTTGGAGGGTTTTTTGTGACTGGCATTATCCACTATGGCAGCCTTTTTGTGAAGAAGTAAACACTTGCTTCGAAGTCCTTTACTGTTGCTGGCTTATAGTTAATTCACAACTTGTGTTTTTCCAGGTGAATTTCACCATGAAAGCTGAAATGGGTGGACCTTATGTATAGTGAGTAATTTGTGTTTTTGGCATTTGATGTATAATGAATAAATACAATATTTGCTGTGAGATAGTTGCCATTGCTAGGTTCCCTAATAAAGTTTCAGCTATCTTATCTTATATATGCAGTAGAACTATAGCAGCAGCTTCTAGGCTAGAGGGCCAATGGGTGGGTATAATTTATATGTAAGCCTTCAGTTATGTTCTAGGTTTCCAAGTATTATCCCTTCTTAGTCCCATTTGGATAAATGTAAAAGCTTTTTTCCTTGCATGCTTCAATGTAAAAATAAATAAATAATTGGGAGTACCTTCTAGATACTTCAGAAGCCATAATCTTTCTCAAGATGAAGAAAGAATCCAACCTTTAAAAAAATATTTTAATTGTTTGAATGGTCTGAAAAGTATGTGTAGAATATTTTCCTAGTTGTTCCAAAAGAAAAGTATTCCTAAAAAGATGTTGCTGTGTCAATATGCTACTTTTAAATGGTATCTCTACTGAATGTTGTAGTCATATCTTGGATGTATTTTTTAAAAATTGTTTCAGTGCTAGTGAGCTTCATAATTGGAAGTGACAGCTGAAAACCGCAGGACATTGTGACTGTGGTTTAACAAAAGCCTTAGGTATAAAAAATAGTCCATAACCTAAATAAAGCTAAACACACATCGACAATAAAATCTGCTCCGAGTTAAATTTCACTATACCATGTTCTGGATATAGAATAATAGTTTTCAAGATTGCTTGCAACATTTAGTTTCTAAATTATTTTAAGATTTTGTGATTTTCTGTTTTAGTTTCTTCTGCACACTACCAAAGATCCGAGTGCACAATATTGTGATTTTCATGAGGTGAGTAACTTTTATGGATTTTTAAAAATCTGTTTCTTGGGTTAGAAACACATTTGAAAACATTCCTCCTTTCTGTTTTATATTTCCAAATATAAATTCCTAACTAGTTTGGTGATTGTCCCCCAATACTATAAAATCATTTTCTTAATCCCAGAACCCCCTTTAATAATTCTGCTGATTTTTGATAGCACACTTGTCAAAAAGCTGGCATTATGGCTTGCTCTTTAAAAAACAACAACTGGAAAAGACAATCAAATTGTTATGTATATCCTAGATTAGTTTTAACACATAATAAAAGTCTCTCCCAAAATTTAACAGTCCTCTCCTCCCATATTTAATGCCTTTATGTGATTGCTTTCATATAAAAACACCTGGTGAATAACCCAGGTTTAGTAGGAACAGAGAGAGGATTTGTTGGTTCTTTTATATGTCAGTAGGTCCCAGATTGGGAGGTGGTGGCTCAGTGGGTAAGACACTGAGCTTGTCTAGCAGAAGGTTGGCAGTTCAGCGGTTCGAGTCTCTAGTGCCGCGTAAAGGAGTGAGCTCCCATTAAATTGTCCCAGCTTCTGGCAACCTACCAGTTCAAAAGCACGTAAAAAATGCAAGTAGAAAAATAGCGAAAAATAGTGGGAAGGTAGCAGCACTCCATGCCCTTCAGCCATGCCAGCCACATGGCCATGGAGGTGTCTTCAGATAGCGCTGGCTCTTCAGCTTAGAAACGGAGATGAGTACTAGAGCTGGAAACAACTAGCACACATGTGCTGGGGAACCTTTACCTTTTAGGTCCCAGATTACTCTCTGAACTTGACCACTGCCTTATTTAGCAAACTTGCATTTTGATGAACTATTTTCTGGGCTTCTGAAGGAGAAGAGTGGAGTTACAGGAGATTTAAATGAGGTGAGGAGTCTGTGCCTCTCCAAATCTGGTTGGTTTCTAATTCCTACCCTCTTTGGTCTCCATGGCAAATAGTAAAAGATGCTGGCAGTGGTAGATCCCTCTCCTTTACGTTAAATAGCGATAGTTTTATTGATATGTACAATGTTCCCCTAGAACTTTGCAGATGGTTTTTGAATGCAGCTTAACTTGAGCATTGTCCAGTGTGGATCTGCTGTATTTGTATGTTGAATAATATAAACATTCTGGCCCATAGTTTAATATTTCAGTATAGGTATACGTTGTGAAGACTCCACTTACTTTTTGGTTTATTAAAAAACAAACCCATCTTTTTCTCTTTTGTTACTGCCTTTTAGAACTTCAGTGAAAATCTCCTACATTGGCCATATATCTCAAAGTTCCTTGGAGACCTACAATTACGTTGACTGTGGCGCCAACTTCACAGCTGCGCATTCTGGCCCTTAGCCCCCAACTCTGGGAGATGAAGCTCAAGAGAAAGGCAGCTTAAGTCATATACTGGTGATCCTAACTGGCTTCCATTACTCTGTAACATATGATGGAATTTTTGTATTTTTGTCATGAGGAGAAAGAAGAGACTGTTTTAGCCCTTGACAAAATGAAAGGGCTGGGTATGAAGCCTTCGTTCCACAATTTTGCATGGACAGTTGGGCTGAGCCTTGGTGCTGATTTGAAGAGGAGTTGTTTAATCCCAGTCCCCACCTTCTCTTCAGATGCTAGTTTGTGCTTTTCTTGTTATCCCTCGTTGACTGACTTGGCTTCTGAATAAGATTTGTCATGTTTACAGGTTGTTCCATTAAGATTTAAGAAGGGATAAGTTTCTAAGAATGTTCAGCTGGCCATAACCATGGAACATATTTCAAGACAATGGCCTTCTGACGTGATTACTGCCAATAAGGGAGCTATTGTCCAGTTGTACAAAGGGAAATAATCTTGAAAGGTTTCTGTGTACTCTTTAAAACTTCTGTCCCACTGAAATATCTGAATGTAGCGAGTGGCACTCTTTATATGTGAGATCCCTATAAATATGTATCTTTTCATTGATATAACTCTTAAAATGACTTTCATAGTTCCGTGCAAGCCATTCTAAAGAGCACACGATTGAATTAAGAATTCTCATATTTGCTGAATCTACAGTATTTTTGATTTTTTTTTTGCTACAAGAATGAACATCGTGGGAAGGGCTCTTCAGATTTTCACACAAGCGGTGAGCACTTTTTAAACTCTGGATCTCCAAAGTCTCTGAATTGGGATGACAGTGGCTTAGCTGGCCTTTATTATTAGCACAGAAGAGTTTAATTGTGCAGATTTTGGTAGGGGTGGGAATACTTAGTTTTCCGCAAAAAGAGATTAATCTTAGTGTTGCTGTGTAGTACCGCTTCTTTAAAAGATTAGTGTGGGATATACATTTAAAAAGTAACATTGGAATTGGGCAAAGATATGGCTATCGGAAATAGTCTTAATTTTTTTCAAATACCAATTATAGCACTTAAAAAGTTTCAGCGTTCTAACTCATCTGCTACAGTCTCTTGAAGAAGAAAAAGAAACCTATTTAAACGAAGTAAATTTAAATTTTTATTTTTTACTCTTTCAATGATGGGGAAATTTATGTTCATTTAGAATCTGTACTTTTTCAGTTTGGCAGACTGGATTCCTAAAATGAAGAATAAACCCTTAAATCTCCCCCTTTGAGGAGTCCTCTGGTTTTTCTTTTATCAAAATGGATTTTTTTATTTTTATTTTAAGGGGCTAATGGGAGACACAGAAGGAGCCATTTCAGGACTGACACTAAGCAGCAGCTGCAAATAAAACCCACTGAATGTGTGAAGCCTGTTAGGGTGAGGAAGCCAACAACTACTTGTAACTGTAATGGATTATTGCTCGGTGGCATTTTCCCCCCAAATAAGTCTTAATCTACTTGTTTTAACCACATTTCCTATCTACCAACTCAATTTACAGATCACCAATTATCATACTTTAAATGAAGATACAGTAAAACCTCAATTCAGCAGGCTTGTGAGGTGATGGGTCATGTTTTTCTTTTTTGCTTCCCCCGTAAATAACAAGACAAAAGCCCATTTCTGAAGCAGTCTGGACACAAGTGTCACACAAACAGTGTAAATGGATGGAAATTGACATCATTTTGGAGTTAACAGACCACCCCTTCCCCTCTCGTCTATTAAATTGAGGTTTTCCTACAATGGACCATTCATGCAGCAGTTCACAAATGAAGGCATTGCGATAGCAAGAACAGGTGAGAATGGCTAGAAGGAGAAGTATTTATCATGCAGCACACGCATTTGAGTATGTGGTGGATGAAAGTTCTCAATGGATGTAGATGTGCTTTGTTGTCTCTGTATAATACTACAGCAAGACACCAACGGGAGCTAAGTAATAAAGGGTAAAGCAATACAAGTTAAGCAAATGCTCTTAGGGATCTTCCTGTCCATCTATTTGCCGAGTTTTTTTCCCCCTACTTCTGTCATTTTAAACACTAGATTTTGATGCCGTGGGATAAAATGATAGGCAAGGAGGTGATTAAGTGGATAGAATTAAGAGTACTGTCACTTTCTCGTGGTCTCCTAGGAACATAGCAAGGCTTCTGAGATTGCCTGAAAATCATGTCCCTAGCTGGCATTTGACCAATTGTTACAAACTCCGTTGCTATCACTTTCTTTCTCCTCTTCTCCTTCCCAGCATTAGTAATTTCCAAGGGGGCCAACATTTACTTTCTCCTAAATGCTCTTCCTTATTTGCTGCTGCTGTAAAGAGGAAAAAAAAACAAAAAAACCCAACAGAAATATTCCCACCCACTTGGCAATCCAACTCTGGAGAGCTATCACAAGAAGGAATAATCAGTCACTGTTATTACATCTTCTTACATTGTCACATACTTACAAGGTACAATCCAAGAGATTACAACAGCTGCACAGGGCCAATAATATCAGCTCTGGCACTTCCACCTCCCCTCCCCCCCACTTCCGCCCACCTTACTTTTCGAGCCCCCCAAATCTGGGGCTTGCACAAGAGGCTCTCCCAGGAACTTGTGCTGAACTGCCAGCCCCCCCAAAGCATAAATTACATTCAGTGTTGACGGATCAGTGACCCCCTCCCTTCTGACCCTCAAGGCTGGATTCAAAAGCCAAGGATGCACAGCCGGTTCCCTTCCCAACAGCCTGCCATGCTCATCCATCATGCCGTGGGGAAGCTGGCAACAATGTGGGTGGTGTAACTATCCTCTTGGGGCCAGGCCTGTTGGGTTCCGTCTCACAGCTAAGGGGCATGGATCTCGTGCAACACAATCGCCAGTACATTCAAGAACTTGTTCAGATTCAGAAGGGCAAGAAAGCCCGAGGTGTCTAAAGAGGTGATGTGGCCTGGCTGGGCTTGTGCCCTTTGCCTGCACGTCCAGTTCTCATGGTACAAACCAGCGGCCAGAGGAATGAGATCAGGCTGGGTTTGACCAGAGGTCAGTGGGATGGAGCCGGCAATTGTAACGGCTGCTCCAGCCCAGGTCTGTCCACACTGGGGAGGGAGGATTAATTGCATTACCCTGATCACAGATTTGAAATAAAGCCTGAGACCACATCACTCATCACAACCACACAGATGCCCCTGCCACAAACAGTGGAGGCGAGGCCTGTAAACACTTGCACCAGGAGAGCTGCCAAACTAGAAAGAGAAGAAAGAGTGGGAAGGATTTCATCCCTTCTCGAAATGAAGCAATAAACTAGGACAAAAGTCAGAAAGGGGAGATAATACTGGGAGGAGTGAAGAAAGGAGCTTTTTACAAATGTTCCTTCATTTCTTTCTCTCTCTCTCTCTCTCTTTTTAAAAAAATGACTCTTCTTTTAACAGCCAGGCTCTGTGTTGCTTTGGAAGAACTCCCCCTCTGGATGCTCAATATGTCTATAGCTTCAGGGGGAGGTTCAGCATCCATAAAAAGAGGGCCTTGTTGAATTCCTCAGAGATGCCCAGCGTTTGCCTCACCGTGGTCGAGCCCGCTTCTCGGCCCCGTAACCAGCTGCCTCAGCCATTTGTTAACCTCCTCTGAACGATCTGAAAGAGTGACAAGGTTTCTAGGAGAAGGAGGCAGCCTGGGGGGCCTTCGAAAGAGTGTAAGACATTAACAGCTATTTCAGTGCAACGATCAGGCACCAGACCTGAGGAAAATTAGCAGAAGGAATGTGTTTCAGTGCGGCTTGGCGAAGGAGTGTGCTTGGTGTTTCCGAGTGATAGCAGGGCGATCCTGAGTCTAAGACTAAAGGGGTCTGGCAAGGCAATAGGTGGAGACTTGCTGCTAATTGGTGTCTTGGCCTAATTCATTCAGCCTCGCCCGCTTCGACCTGGACAGGCCCTGGTGCGGGTGGGCTTCACAACAGCCTCACGACATTTCAAATTAAAACGCTTCACAAAACCGGCATTGGGAGCTGTGTCTGCTAAATAAAAATATGTTCTCTCTCTCTCTCTCTTGGATAAAGAAAAACGCCCCAAAGGTGGTTTTACTGCCTGGTTAAGCTAGGACGCTGTTTTTTTAATATATATATATATATATATTAGGACATCCCTAACTTTTCTCTCCCACTCTTGCTCAGTTCTTTGAGAGGTGGGAAGGATTGGCGTTCTAGAAGAGAAAACCCAAATTGTTGAAAGGGCAAGGGAAACGGAATAACGGAAACTGGTTTCTCCATGATTTTTTTTTCCACGTGCCCATCCACGCTGGATTTGAGCAAGCACTCCTGTTTTTGTACACGCTCCTGCCTAGAAATGAGGGAGGCTGGCCTACAGCTCCTTTAGTGTGCCACAGCTCAAGTGCATCCACTAAGCCCTGTACCCTGACACGAGGAGGAGAGGGGTTCACTTAAGCCAAGTTAAGTGACACAAAGGTTCCCTCTTGAAACTTCTTCAGTGCTATTGTTGTGACAAGTGCTCTTGGACCCTTCAACACTCCACACACACACCCCGCCGACACCCCCCCCTATTGTTACGTTTTGGGGCTCCATCGAACTGGTTAGTCCAGTTCAGTCACCAACCGCTCCAGTAATGCTGATTTACATTCCACCTTCAACACTTCTTATAAACCCAGAAAGAAAAGGGGAGCTGACCCCACGTAAACACTGGTCCCTCTCATTTCCCAAAGTCTTAATTGGGAAGACAACAACGTCAGCCCAGGTCCTAATTCTGATTCACTCCAAATACTGGGACGCATTGCTCTCGGTTCTCTGTAGGCTTTCTCTGATGACCTGTCTGGAGAGACGGCTGTTTGCCCAGGATATCAGCAGAGCAGCTCAAGGCCTGGCAGTAGAGAGAGCTGTGAGTCTTGGTGATGGCAGCCAATGCCAAGCAGAACCACTGAAGCTGGGCTCTGGATGGGAGCTGCCACCTCCTCTGCATGACACAAGTCATGATCTATGCTCCTTGGCATTACAGTCCAGGTGCCAGAAGGGAGTGGGATCTCCTTAAGGAGAGGAGGCATCAGTCACTGCACCCTTGTTGGCACCGTTGGGATGGGGAAGAGGCTCCCCCTGGCATGCTACACCAGGGCAGTTCGGGCCTCGGTCCTTCCCATGCTGGCACTGCTGCTTTTCCGGCGCAGGCCTGGGGTGGCAATAGTGCTGTAGCCTTCGTTTGGGCAACCATGTTGCATTAAGATGTCAATGCATTCTTGGCTTCCTGCTCGGCGAGCGTAGAAGAGTGCGGTGTGCCCCACAGCATCATGGGCCTTAACGTCAGCACCGTACTGTGGGAGGGGGAAAAAAACAGATTAGTGTTAGGAATTCCAAAACACAAGTTGTGACAAAAGTTTGTCTGCTGTTGTGTAGGCATGACTGGATTTCATCTGGAAGCTGGAAATCTAGAGAGCTTCAGTAAGGAATGGAATATGCTGTAGCCACTGCCACACTCAAAGGGTTATTCTCTTCCTCAGCCCTTGTTATTTTTGATACTTTTTTCTATATTTTCCCCAAGTTACCCATTGTTGAGTAGTATAGGCCCAGGAAGAAAGCAGTGGCAAACCATTTCTGAAAATGTTGCCAAGAACATTTCATGGACTTCTCCATGTAAGTCACCAGGAATACTAGCTCAAAGCCAGAAAAAAATTAAACAAAACCAAGCTGCACAGACCAATCACTTGATTCCCCCCCCCCACTTTATTCCAGTTCTCTCTAGCTCCATCAGTACCAGTCTTTCAAAGACAGGGTAAAACATCTCTCCAAAATTTCCACCCAATGCTATGGCTGTTCCTAACTTCTGACAAGCAATGGGTTTTTTTTCTATACATCCAGAAGGAGCTTAATGACTTTCCATTGGAGGAACAGCGTGAGTTGGTTGTTATGATGCAGCTAGGCTATAGGCTAGGAAAGACCTCTGCAGGTGCTGATTGTATATTTGAAAAACCACATCATTGTTCAGTTTTAAATAGTCCAAGAAACATAAAACAAATCTTCTATTCAGTAGAAGTAATTTTGACCTGAGATAGTTATCATTATTATCTCACCGGGCACTAAGAATAGGAGAGTGGCTAGAGATTCTGTTCGGTTTCCTGGGCACTAGTGTTTTCCCATATGGTGATTTTTAATAAGAGATGAGAACTTCTGCATACAAAACATGGGGCTCACCATTAAGTTCTGCTTCAAACCAATTGCATAGCTTATGGATGAAGCTCACACAGGCTATGGATGTACATAACATAAGTGGTTTGTTTGCTTCTGCCCAGAGGACACCATACATGCTGTAAATGGATCCAACTCAAAGTCCAAATAACTATTTTAAAGCTACTACCAACCTCCCATATCTGTATGAAGCAAGAACATTTGAAATCACGGAAGGAAATTTGAAATATGCCATTGCATGCCTCCATACTGAAATGTATATATGTATATATTCTGAGAATCCATTACATTCTCAGAAATTAATGTAACAGTGTTCCACTATCTCAGGGGCTGCCACAAAGAAGAAGGAGTCAAGCTATTCTCCAAGGCACCTGAGGGCAGG
>JANHFK010002386.1:0-10375 GCA_036250565.1 Sibynophis collaris | reverse complement strand
TCTCTCTCTCTCTCTCTCTCTCTCTCTCTCTTTCGTTCTTTCTTTCTTTCATTCATCATACATGAGCAGTATCTTCTAACTCTAGTATGCCCCACTAACAAAATGTGAGCAGAGGATTACCCAAAAGGAACTGGGGAGCAATTTAGGGGACAGAAACCTGCCACAGTTCAGAGGGGTCATTTGGCAGGCCTGGCCTACCAGAAAGGAGCACGGGTTGTATATACCCTGTTTCTAACTGCACCTACCTACAGCCAATCTGGAAGTGGAAATGTGGAAGTGAAAATGACTGGGGCTGTTGTTTCTTCCCTTCCAGATGCCCTGAATTTCAGAACAGGGGCAGGAAGTGGGGAAAGCAACGGAAGTATCCAGGTGAGGCAGGTTTTGCTGGGGGATGGGGGCAGAGGAAGCTAGAGGAGAAAGATTGGGGTGATATTCAAGGATCCCAGTTTATGTGCTATGCAGCTTGCCCTGCAGAAACTACACAGTAAATCTCTACTCTCAGGAAAGGGTACAAGACACATCAGCGTGAAAGTAAAATTTAATTACCCTTCCCCCCCTACTATAAAACGAATGATGCGTGTATTATTTTGTCCTATATCTTAGATGACAAACCATCTTAAATCAAGCCTGCTGTTACCAGCATACAGCCTTGATCTGCATGTCACACTTGTTTCCTGTAGAACTTTCCCATTTTCCATACAGCTGTAGTATCATAACTGTTGACACCAGGCACGCTGATAGCCAGAGGTATTGAAAAAGTGAAATCAGGCTGCCTCAGCGGTGAAATCACCCCCGGTTCTATCCGGTTCTCCGAACTGGTAGCGCTGGTGGAGGGAGGCTCCGCCCACCCGACGGGATGTCATTACATCCCGTTTTTTTAACCATCTGCGCAGGTGCAGAAGAGGCGCGCTGGCGCGCTTGCGCGTGGGAGCACACCCAAACCGGTAGCGAAGGTAAGTAGATTTCACCGCTGGGCTGCCTTTAATATAACCAGCCTAATTCTTAACATGAACATTTTAAAATGGATGAAGCAATTACACGTGGCTGCGCTGTTCAGAGAAATCTAGATGTAGATTGACTTCCACTGAATTAAATACGTTCTATCTTCTCCCAGCCCTGATTTGGAACACAATCCCTGGGTACATGCCTGAGTTCTACTGATTGAATGGAGAAACATCTCACACATGATTAATGTCTTTTGACTGATTCCTTTGGTAATTCAACAAACTTATACTTTGGCTTGACCATACCTTTTTGTTGTTATTATTGTTGTGTAAATAGAAGATGAAAACAAACCAAGCTCTAGGAAAGGCAGTACAATTGGTCACTTAAAACTTTCATGGTTAACGTTCATTGCCTAACCCAATTAATGTGAAGCTGACCAGAAGCAAGAGAATTCTGCAACCTTACAGTTGAACAGGTTGCCAACTCAATTGTAAGGAGAAGTTGTGCCTCTTAACACAATCTAGATAAGCAGTCGTTAGCAAGTAAAGCTTTTTTATAGCACACAGTTTAGCACTGTCATTCGCTATTTATCTTCTACTGTAAATAAAGACGAAGGGACCATACATTCAGATTCATATATCCCCACAATGCCAGAGATCTTCAACAATTCCAGAAGTTAATTGGCCAACATGATGTCTCTGGAATGGCAGATTCCCATTGACTGGAATTTCCTACCTGATCCTGATTTCCGCCCTTGAGATCTACTTCCTCCATTGGTGTCTTCTTCCCCCAATTCTTCCCCACTAAACAGGAAAACTCGAATAATGGCAAAATTGCTTTTTATCGTTTCTTTAACATGACAAGGTAATATGATAAAGCACCGATGCCTCCTGAAGAAATGCCTTTTCTTCTCAGGTTGTAAAAGCAGGGGCTTTTTACTCTTAAAATGTTCCGTAACTATTACCTACAGGTGTCAAAATTTCATTTCCACTTTTTTAAAAACCTCATGCGATCTTTTATATTGCAGGTTCCTTCCCCCTAGATCTGCAGGAGGCCTTTTCTGGGGTCCTGTAGCATTTAGAAGAGTTGAATCCGTTCAAATCTGCCCTCTTGTTAGCTTCAGAGAAAGCCCTAAGCACCATTAAAGGTTTTTAGCCAGCCACCCTACCCTCCATCCTATGGCAAGCCCAAGTCACCTACCTCGTACAATGCTCAGGGACGCCTTCAAGTTGTTCTTCAGCAGAGGGTCATCAACCAGCTCCACCAGCTGGAAAAGTTTGTTGAGCTGTGCTTTGATCCCCTCATACCTTCGGGCCTCAGCCCGGATAGCTGCAGAGATCAACTGCCTTTGCGAATTCATGATGTATTTGTTGTTGGCAGAAGTGACTCAGGATCTCAGCCCATGGTGCAACCTCCTGTCTTTTCTTCACCGGGGAAGTTAAGCAGGCCCCAGGCAACCTTAAAGTGCCCACTTTATGCTCATAAACCTGGTCGGTTTCTCCTTCCACACACACACACACAAACACACACTCTGTCGGTTGCACTTCCTGAGAAGAACGTCACATTTCAAAGCCACTGCGCTTTGAATCACCCCATCCCTATCTGATTTTGACACTAGGCAAGGGCGTATCTATGTTAAAAAGAAGAGAGAGGAAAAAAGTATAGAACAGCCAGTGTCTTCTCAGCCAAGGTTGCTAATCATCCTCTAGGATCCCAGGTTACATACTCCAAATCAGGCAGGACAGGATTCACAGGTGCTGGAATTCTGGTTCCCAAAAGCTATAATTACCGCAAAGTATTTTTGGTAGCTGCATCTAGGTAAACAGAGAACCATGTGGAGGCACACAGCTATCCTCACCACCCAACGAGGTAGACACACCCATGGACCTATCTTGCCCATGAGGTGTAGTCTGCCCCCGTGGGAAGCAGTAAGGAGAAACCAGGGCCAAATAAGAAGACTTAAAAGGGAAGAAGAGTAAACATGACAGAGCTATAAAAAAAAGTAGGTATAGAGTAGGTAACACCGCTGGGGAAAAGTTTTCCCTGCCTCACTGACAAGGTCACAACCTTAACTCATCTCCTGAAACTAAATGCAGGGAGGTTTAAGATCAAAAGGAGGAAATTGTTTTTTAAATAGCGCACAATTAAACAGTGAAATTTGCAATCAGGGATTATGATCATGGCAGCCAGTTTGGGTGGTTTTAAAAAAAGAGGCCAGTACTAGACAGGTTTATGGAGTATCACGATATTAATAGTCCCTTACATTGATTTCCTATAATTTCCTACTTTCTGAAACCTGCCCTTAAATACTGGTTCCCAGGAGGTGATGATGGAAGGAAAGTTATCAGCCTCCAATGAATGGGTATACTTCCCAAATATATCCATTTGGTCACAGTGTCACACAGATTGCTGGATTCAGTGGGACTTTGGCCCAATCCAGCATGGTTTTGGGATACTGTAGGAAGATCAAAGGGCAAGATAAGAAAATAGGGTTTCCCTATAGAAGACACTCTGTGTGACTATGGAGAAGAACATCTCATATATGCCGCAGTGTATACAATGTTCTTCAACAAGTATTCTCTGCTGGTGAGAGAAAATGCTAGCGATGTGGCCCGATACTAGGCGAATGTCATTTAATGTTAATCCTTTTCTTTTTTTAACGTACCTTTTTCACATGCTATATTTCTATAGATCCAATCTGGGACCAGAGGTCTTCCAAACTTTCGGACTCATGCTGCAGCCCATCCTCAGAGATCTTCTTTCTAGCACAGTGTGTACTTTGGACTATTCTGTGTGTGGTATTTATATGGTGCCTGTTTTTTGTCTGGCTTTTCAGATGTTGATTAGGGTGTTGATGGCTGGCTATTAAATTGTTGGTTGCTGTTTCCTTGTGCTACCAAGTCCTTGCTTCCTAAGTACTTAATAAACTGGTAGTAAATCAGCACTCCTGTTGACCAATGATTTCCCAGGCTTCAATCACTTCCCTGGAGGTTTTTGTACCTGCTCGGCTAACAATCTTACTAGCTGCAGAACTGAATGTATATCCTTATTTATTGCAGTGTGAGGCTACCAATGAGTTTGGGTCTTATCGTCTGATTGCTCGCTTGTGTTCTTGCAATCTGGTGGTTAGCTTCCTCCGCGTCTCTCCTACAGAGTCACAGGGGCGATCCATGCAGGGGACCCAGTAGATTACACTGGAAGTATCTCCCACCTCCAAGTGATCTTTACAATGCCTAATTTTTCCTCCTATGGCGTCATATATTTGTATGACCTATTTGATACCTATTTTACTTGCTCAGTGTTGAATATTATGTCTATAATCTGGCAGTGCTTCTGACATGAATAAAGAAAATACGGTATTCTAAGAAAAGCTCATCCGACCAATCCAAAGATAAAAGTTGAATTACCAGTTTTTGTGGAAAATTTCATGCCCAAAGGATTGCAAGCCAACCACAAGTGGAGTTCAAATCAAAAGTGGGCAGGATTGTTTTATATTTTTACTATTCTTGGAGTAATGGAGATAGGGGCAAGAATAGGGCAATGGCTGTATTCCTTGTGATTTTCTATTAGTTGCATATAGGAAAAACAAGTCAATTCTTTATCCACAATGACTACTTATTGTAGGAATGACTGTGCTTATAGGACAAGGATGGCTACATGAACATTTATTTATTTGTTAAATTTATCAAGCACTGAACCACAGAGCAGTTTTGGTAACAGCCATAGCATGTTGGCTTGCAATCCTTTGGGCATGAAATTTTCCACAAAAATATTTTACAAGAAGAGTAACTCCTCTGCTCGCAATAAAATTCCTTATACCACCAGGCTTGAAATTTTAGGCATTTGATTAAACTACTTGAAACAATAACCTTGAACTAAACTGTCTATGTTCCGACCTAAGCCTAGTACACAAGATTATCTACCATAACATCCTACCTGCTAATGACTACTTTAACTTCAACCGCAATAACACAAGGGCTATCAATAGATACAAACTAAATGTAATCTGCTCTAATCTTGATTGCAGAAAATATGACTTCAGCAATAGTAAATGTCTGGTACACTCTACCTGATCCTGTTGTTAGTTTCCCTAACCCCCATTCCTTTTATCTTAAACTGTCTACTGTGGACCTTACACATTTCTTAAGAGATTCCTAAGGGGGCGTGCATAAGTGCCCCAGCGTGCCTACCTTCCCTGTCCTACTGTCCCATTTATATGTCCTCATTTTATGTGTTTATGGCTATGTTTTGCTTATTTATATCCATTTATTTGTGCCATTTTTTCATGTGTCTATGTCTGTACTGATACTTGTTTCCTTGTACTTGTTGACAAAACAATAAAATAAAATAAATAAAATAAAATAAATTTGTGCAGCTCAGGGTTGTACTGTGGAATCTTTGGTGCTCTCTGATCTTGGTTGTTTGCTTGCAGATGTTTCTTTACCCAACTAGGTAATGTCATCAGTGCCTCTGATTTTGTTACCTAACATCACTGATCTTCACTCAACCTTTGTGTTCTGCTAGTGATGACTTTTTTCCTTTTTTTAATAGGCCTTAAAGTATATTAAACCCAGCATCAGCCACTTTTTTGATTGATGGCCTGCTTGCAAGCCACCTGGGACTTGGAGGTTGGAAGCAAATGTGTTTTGCTTCTATAAAAGGTGTCACAACTGTCCCTCACAAACTCACTGCTAGTAATCAAAGTGTGGAGCTACAAGTGGAAAATCTGATATTCAAGTTTACTGTCAGTCATGGATTTCATTAGGGGATTTGGCTCCAATTACTCTTACTAAGCCCCACCAATATCACAAGAGAACAGAAATTCCATGTACGTCCTCTTGAAGAAAAACCAGAATATCAATTAACAAAAATCTATCCTAATATTAATAAAGAAATATTAATTTATTTCAAGTACTGGTAGTGCTAACGTATGATGGCAATTGGGAGCAGAATAAACTCTGCAATCATAATGCATGATATTACATAAACACATCACTTAGTGATGATAATCCTGCAGTCCACATTGCTGTTGTTAAGTGGGGATCATGGTTCATTAAGCAAACCTTGTAACTTCCTGTCAGCTTCTGACAACCAAAGTCAGTGGTAAACTGGCAGGAAGTTACAAGACTCAGGTGGCTTGCAAGCAGGCCATCAAGCAGATAAGTAGTTGATGCTGGGTGAAGGAGGTTGTATGAGTGGTCAACGAGGTGTGGTACAAACACAGAGATGATGGAGGAAGGTACTCAAATGGAGCAGACTTCCTTGACCAACTTGTGGCCTTTCCTGTTGGCTTCCCCACTGACTTTGCTGTGGGAAGCCAGCAGGAAACCTTGTAAATTTTGGTCACATGACAGTGGGACACTGCAAATGGTTGCCAAGCATTCAGATTGCAGAGTCCTGTGACCAAGAGGATGTTGGGTCAGCTGTAACTTTGAAGAATGACCATAAGTAGCGCTTCTTTAGCATCTTCAGTCACTGAATGAATAATTGTTAACTTGGGAATACCTGTAATTTCAAGATGCAAAATAGCCAAGGTCGAAATGAAGCAGAAGACGCTGGATGAGTTGCGTTACTCACAGTACAACTTTACGTCTTCTAGGATTGCTTTGCTTATTAAGGATATTTCAGTCCATTGGCATCAAGGAAAAATTGGCACCAAGGAAAAAAATTAATCATGCTTGAACAAAGGGAACTAAATGTGATTCATTTGATTTGGATCCATCCCATTTTGCCTAGGTGCATTGGGAGACAGGAGAAAGAGCACAAGCTACATGATGATTCAGCTAAGGAGCCCTCTGAGTGACTTGCACTGGCAGCCTATGCTTAGTAGAAGAATCGGTTCTTAGTAGGTGTCAATTGAAATGACATGTAATGAATGGGACTGAAACACCTGCCATAGCAGAGGGATGCCAGGCTATGCCGATGTCACAGTCTTCACAGGGGCTGCAATAACTTCAGAAAAGCTTTATTCATGTCTCTTTGTCAACCCAGCCAATCACAGCCTCCCTCTCTTCAGTTCCATGCTGGGCGACATCTGTGCATGCACACTGCTTTGCCACTCTTGCCTTGAAAAAGCCACGAGTTCGACAGCACTTCCCTGAATTCCTGTGGCACCAGCTCTGTATGGCACCAATAGAATTGCAATCCATACAATCCATACATTACTTTACCGGTGGTCACTTTGCCAAATGAGATCTTTTTGGATTTTATTTATTATTATTAGTGATAAGAGAGGAATGTGAATTTAATAGTGAAAGAAGTATGATGATTTCCTTTGACTGTACCGGGGTGAAATCCAGCAGGTTCTGACAGGTTCTGGAGAACCAGTTGTGGAAATTTTGAGCAGTTTGGAGAACTGGTAGCGAAAATTTTGAGTAGTTCGGAGAACCAGAAAATACCACCTCTGGCTGGCCCCAGAGTGGGATGGGAATGGAGATTAGGAAGTATCCTTCCCCTCCACGGCCACCAAGCCATGCCCACCAAGCCACACCCACAGAACCGGTAGTAAGAAATTTTAGATTTCACCATTGGACTGTACACGTGTGAACATTGCACACCCAGAAAGGGAAGGGAAGAGCCTTCTCTGTGGGGGCACCTGCCCTATGGAACGAGCTGCCCCCTGAACTACGAAGAATCCCAGATAGCCACACCTTCCGACGGGCCCTCAAAACTTTTTTATTCCAACAAGCCGGACTAGCCTAAGGCTTTTAATGGACCTTTTTGTGATTTTTAGTGAGAATTTTTAGAGTAAAATTTTTATATTGTATATATGGTTTTAATCTTTTTTAAATTTTGTATAGTGTGTTTTATTTATGGCTGTACACCGCCCTGAGTCTCTCGAGAGAAGGGCAGTATATAAATATAATAAACATAAACATAAACAATTTCAGCAAAGCAAAGGATGAACTGTTGTTAGAGGTTTTCTTTTCTTTAAACAAAATAGGGCCGCTACCTTGGATTTTGTGGGCTCTATGAAACCTCTGGCTAGATTGGAGTCAATATGTTTCCTTAATTTGGTCATTTCTGCAGGTGTCATGGAGTACATGCACACATTTGGTAGTTTAGCACCAGGTTCCAACTCAATGGCATAGTCAGTAGACCGATGGGGGTGGGGAGGATGTTGCATTCATCCTCACTAAAGGTCTTTGTATTCCTTGGGAATCTGGGGATCCCCAGGTGGTTGGTCTGAAGTGGTTGTGGCGGCTTCTGGACCCAATTTTGGGGGCTCGGCTGGGGTTTAGGAGGGGGTAGGGGAGCAGGAGCCCAACACCTGTTCTGAGTTTATGGTATCTGCCCTCTCATTTGATAGTTGGGGCTCATTTGCCTAGCCAAGCAAAGCCCAATATGATGGATCTGGACATCTTTGGTGCCACTATAAATCGTATCCGTTCACGATGCGTCCCAAACTCTAATTTGATCAGTTCAGTAAATTGAGTGGCTGGGACACCTCCTATCAGTATGCTGTCCACTTGTTCGAATTTTAGGGGGTGTTTTAGGATTTTGTTTTGATTCCCAATCAGTTAACAACTGGGAGACCAATTAAGCATCAGATACAGCCAGTGTCTATTATAGCAGGTACCTCCCCTTGTTTCTCCATTTCTGGTATGGATAGCTTTACTTTAATTGTAAATGAGGGGATGCAAACTCACCATCGGATCGTCCTCTCTGATTTCTTCATTGGGAGGCAATTCCTTGGCCGGAGGTTCCTTGTTCCATTCGATTGGGAGGGGAACCTCTACAGCTTGGTTGGTACCATGGCTGGTGTCTGGGGGTTTCCAAGGAGTTTGCATGCCTCAGGTGGCTGTAGCCAGACGTTGAAGTGGAACTGGAGTTGGGACTAGGCATTCCAAGGCTCGATGCTCGGTTTGTCCACAGCGGTAGCATTTGATACCCTCCCAGGCTGGGGGTGGATGGCCAAGGTGGATGGCCTCCCATTGAAGGTGGCTCTGAAATGCAGAGGAGCCAAGCAGGTGGATCAGGAACCCCGGCTGGTGGCTGGGCCAGGACCTGTTGGGATCCTCTGGAAATCGGTTGTGCCTGAACTTGCGGCGGAACTACCATGGGTGGCTGACTGGTGGCTGCAGGGGAAATGACAGCTGGCTGGTGAATCACCTGCTGGGCCACCGAGCGGGGGTTAGTCCCAACAGTGGCAAGTTTGGCCCCATTGATGTTGCGGATTTGCAGGCATGAAGTGGGGCCAGGGGTGGGCCTGGAACATCAGAGCGGGTGGTGCCAGCAACCACTGGCACTGGACCCATCCATGTCCGGGATAGAATCCCAAGATCCATGCCGGCTGCATTGGCTGTACTCCACTTGCTGCTTGGGCTGGCCATGGGGCTCCACTCCTCATGTTCTCTCTGGTCATGTAGAAAGGTGCCTGCCACCCAATAGCTTCTCGGGAAGGTACTGGCTCCGGAAAAGTGAACATGGGTTGTGTTAAACTCCATCTCACGTGAGAAGGTTGCGTGTGAGGCCCATAACGTCCCACTTCCAGCCAGCCAAATTGCTCAGGGAGCCTGATCAATGATTGGCTCCAGGAGGGAGGTAACAGGTTCAAATCTCGGGAATCTCCAGATCCCAATGCTGCCATCGTCTTCCACAGTGGATCAGTGGCCAATTCCATGGGGCTGGATGCCGCACGGGCTTCTGGCAAGTTCTCCTTTTGTCCTCTCTCTGAGGTGGCAACTTTTCCAGGCATCCGACTCCTTGGGGTGGAGTTGACCCAGCTTGACCCATCTCTGAAACCCTCCTCCTGCACATGAATCAGCATCCTAACCTTGACCGACAGAGAAACTGCTATTATGTCCAACTACAATCCACTCCCTTTACTTTCCCATGTGAATTGAATACAAAAAGTAAAAAAGTAAAAACATGTGGCAGTAGGGAAGCTTCAGGTGCTAACATGGCTTCCAAAGCTGACAGCATGGCTTGCTGGGGGTGAGTGGGTGTCATATGACTGATTGGGCATGGCTGTGAGTGATGTCAAGTTGGCTATACCCACTCAGTCATAGGACACCCCCACCCCCACCAAGCCACACCTACAGAACCGGGGAAATGTTTAGATTTCACCCCTGGATCAACATTTTTTTTGTGATGTGATGACCAAAACTGGATGCAGTATTCCAGGTATGGTCTTACTAACACTTTATAAAGTGATAGTAATACTTCATGTGATTTTGATTCTATGGGTTTGTTTATACAACTAAGGATTGTATTACCTTTTTTGGCTGCTTCCACACACAGTTCTTGTTTTTGAATCAGGCTTCATCTAATCTATACTTGTATTTTTGTAAAAGGCTCCATGATGGTGGGAATGAAAATGTGAAAAGTCCTCACTTTTCTATATCATATATTGGAGATCTAATCCTGGTAAATTTAGAGTCATAATTCCAGCTCATTCACACATTATATCCATATTCCTCCCTACAGG
>JANHFK010002384.1:127139-142359 GCA_036250565.1 Sibynophis collaris | reverse complement strand
TATCTATCTATCTATCTATCTATCTATCTATCTATCTATCTATCTATCTATCTATCTATCTATCTATCATCTATCTGTCTATCTATCAGCAATAAAATTCAATAAAGAAGAAATTGTGGGGTAGTTATTAATATGAAAAACTTGCAGATGAGCCATTACTTGCCTTAATTGGGGATCATGTGTTCCAAAAGTGGCAATATTGGTTTAACATTTTTTCATGCCGTATCAAATGACACTTGAACAAATGAAGCTGAAGCTGACATTTAAAGTTAAATTAACTACAAGTTTCAACTGCAATGTGTTTTCAAGGGAAATCATGTTTCTTTCTCAGAAAAAAGAAAACATTTGAAAACAGTGAGGGAAGTTAAAGTATTGCAATAATCAGAATAATATAGCAATAGCAATAGCTCTTAGTAAAGCGATTTACAGAGCCAGCATATTGCCCACAACAATTTGGCTCCTCATTTTACCGACCTCGGAAGGATGGAAGGCTGAGTCAACCTTGAGCTGGTCAGGCTTGAACTGCCAAACTGCTGGCAGCTAGTAGTCAGCAGAAATAACCTGCAGTACTGCATTCTAAGCACTGTGCTAACACAGCTCTGATCACATTACTTGATTTTTTTTTAAAAGAAATTTTTAATCATAAGAAATTTCCTAGAGATAATAAGTTCTTGAAACCAAACTTGACACAACAAAAGCTGAAATATTTTATATGTTCTCTTACTAGAAACAATGGGAACACAAAAATAACTTCTTTATTCTTTTGCTTATAAATTTACAAAAGTAGTTGAGAATATTGCTGAATATTGCTGAATACTGTTATCAATTCACTGTATTCAATTCATTGATTTCAGGCTTATAAATTCATATTTTATGTGGTTTGAAGAGAAATTTGTTCAATGGGTTTACATCCCACATGTCTGATAAGATCTCAAGATGGTATACAAATCACTTCCTCCTTTATTTTCATCTCACAATAACCTTGGTGAAATAGATTAGGTTGAAAAAAATTCTGCCCCACAGTCATTCAGGATCTTCTGAGGACATTTCTGAATCTCTCTCTCAGTCTCAAATTAGCACTAAAAACAGTTGACCATACTGTAAATCGTTTTGATATTTCTGAAAATCTATTGCTTATTAAATAAATCAATTGAAAATATTTAAAAATATGTCAATATAAATTATAAATGTTATGTTAAAATGCATAATGTAAAAGAAGCAGATTTGTTATATGGGAATCAGTTACTGATTTCATATATTGCATTCAGTTATGATTTGCTTAAAAAGTTTACCAGAGATGGCCACAATTTGCCTCCATAAGGTTGTTTAATATATCCAGAAAAGACTCCTGCAAATACAAAAAAACCTTTGAAGCTTTGCTATATTCAAATTCAAATTTAATTTGTATACCGCCCTTCTCCTTTGCAGGACTCATGGCTGTATGGCTATATTGTGTGACCCTGACTTATTCAATAAGCCTCAGCAGTCCATTATTCACATAACATGAACTAGGAAGAAGAAAACCATATTTTGCTTTTAGTGCAATGTGGAAACTCAGGCTATCATTTACAGTTTTTACTAGCATCATGAAAACTAGGCTGAACTCTGACCTGGTGATCAGCACTGAATCTTATTTCTCCCCGGTGAAATAAAAATGAAGAAATTTTCATTGCTTTATAGTATGTTCCCTAGTTACTTTGATGACTTTGTGCAGGGGTCCATTGGTGATAAACATCACTCTAATTCCTTCGACGACGTGTAGACTAAAAAAATTAATGAATTCCCTTAGGCCAGTGTGCTGTTTGATATTCCTTCAGGACTGAGTCTTCAATCATCCCCAAGTACCAGAGATGAGTGATTGATAAGTACTGAGGGCCTTATCTTCATTCTGTTTAGTCTTATCTATATGAAAAGATCGCAAAGAATCAAAGAGAATTCTCCATGAGCAGGGAGTTAACCATTTCTCCTTCTGGTCCAGTTGCATATTTTGCTCAGGTATACAGGTCGCTTTTCCGAATCTCTAAGATACTGTACATTGGTTTTCTCACTGAACTTGTGGTTATGGAGACAGTATCAAAGCCATATCCAATGTTTTGCCTAATTAGTCCTAAACCTCAATTGTTTTCCTGATATTTTAAATTGGGGATTTTCTATCCGTTTTCTTTGTAAGAAGTTGCATCAGGTTCAGCGTTCGTTTTTTGCTTGTTTCACCTGCTAAGCAAATGTTTGTTGTTCTTGGATGGGCACAATATACTTTTCAGAAACTATGTTAGTAATTTGGTTTTGATTCCATGTGGCATTTCAATTTCCCATTTCACGCCTGACCATTTATTGCAGAAGTTCCCTATTACTGTTTTATGTCATTCACCAACAGATTGTCCTTGATTGTATCTTTGTTTTTGGTTTTGATTTCATGGTACATATAACCCAGGCAGATTCATGGGGCTGAGTCTTGAAGTTAGAAATTAGACAACTCAGTAATATTCAAGAATGAATCCTCAGATATATGAGGTATATTAGGAAAATATTTTTTTTAATTGCACATAAAAATAGCTTCCTAATATATGTACAGAATTACATACATGTTGTTTGATTGTTAATGTAAAATTTAGCAGGATTTTAAGGTCCCACATGGATTCTACCTAGGGCTAATATAAGTATTGTACTGAAAGCTTGCCAGAGGATTCAAAGATTTTGTACAGATAGCATTCTGTTTGACATGTATACCCCAGGAAATAGATGAGTTGTTAGTTCATAAGTCTAAAATGTTCCTCAACAGGATATTTAGTCTAAGTCCCATTTGATCTCTAGAAATGGAAAATGCCACAGAAAACTGACTCAATAGGGTTTGAGCATCTTCAACAAATACAGCCAAACAAGCACCTTCAATTCAAGAGGACTGGTGATAGTAAACAGAGTGGAATGACAAGTATACAAGAATAAGCAAGGGCAGAAAATAAATTGTTGTCCTCTGCTGATTTGGGTAGAGTTTTTCAATAAAATTTGTCCGTATAGTGTTGTCAAAAGAATAATTTGGGTTCCCAATATGAGCTGGGGTTGCGCAAGAACAAATCCAAATAAAGCCCAGATATGTTATGTGGAAAGGAGATGTATTTATTTTCAAAAGCAAAGAGATTGTTTATATTGGTAATGACAGGGAAAAAAAAACAGGTACAGAGAGATTTTTTTTAGCGGGGACTGGGTCCTTATTGTGGGCTTGAGGCATATAGAGTGCATGTGCTGGTCCTACTGTGTGACTCTGTCAAAAGGTCAATCTTACTTGTCCTTCCTTGTGTCTGTAGGCTTGCCTTTATTGTGTAGATCAGGAGTGTTGAACTCAAAGCCCATGGGCTGGATCCAGCCCACGGCGTGCTTAGATCTGGCCCATGGGGCCAACCTAGAAACAGTGAAGGACTGTCCCGTAGTTCCTCTGCCAGTGAAAATGTGGCCTTCCTGAGCTCCATTTTCACTGGCAGAGAGTTGCAGGAGGCCATGGCAGCTGAAAAAGGGAGCTCAGGAATTTTAGGAGGCCATTTTAGCTGGCAGAGCACTCAGGCCACCCCTGACACAATTGCCACCTTGGCCATGACCACCCTGGGCCCCCGAGGTCAAACACAACCCTGATGTGGCTCTCAATGAAATTGAGTTTGATACCCCTGGTGTAGATAGTGGCTTATTTGTAGGTTTGAGGAAGTGTGGGTGAACAGGTTTTTTGTCTGGTTCATTACTCTTGCCCAGGCTTTGCTATTTATCAGTTGATTTATTAGCAGAGATCTGCTTTCAGTGATCTTTCCCAGATCCTTGTTAAAATGTACCTGATTGCAACATAGTTTATGGTCTTGATTGATTTGAGATGGTGGAGAAAGAGCCTCCTATTATTATTACTGATTATTAAAATTCTTTCTGCAGTGTAAAAAGAATGGTTGATCCTTTTCAGATAAAAACACTCCTATCCATGCTGATCTGAATATTGCAACTGTTATAGGCCAGGTATTATAATTTTATCTTCTGCTAGTCTGTTTTGATCATATATATATATACATATATTAAACTAGTTAAACCTGGGGGTAAGGGATTTACATTTTTGAATTCCAAATTAATTCCAATGTTTCTAATTTTAAAACATAAAGTTTAATTTGGATATTGGATCAACTCATCTTTGGCTGAATCAAATCTTTGCCCAGTCAAACATTGTAGGTTTTTGTTTTGCTTTGTTTTATAACTTGATTATGGATATAGAAGTGAGTTTTATCATATATGCTTGACCTTTCTTCCTAAATCATGATGACTATATAACTATAGTATTTTTGACTACAGCTTGGAAGATGCAATTGTGATGTCCTATTGGTTTGTTTTTAATTTGAATTTATATTAATTTATATTTTAAAGATGTTATGAACTGTGTTTTCAATTACATTGCTTTTATGCTTATTGTTAATCACTTTGAACTTCATTTGTTAGCAGAAAAGTGGATATAAATCCAATGAATGAAAGAAAATTTGACACAAAGGTACCATTGAAATAAACAGGAAAACATAGTAATGAATATTTTAAAAATGCCCATATTTATCAAGGCATTTCAGGGGGGAAAAACTTTCCTTGAGGCATTCACCAATCTGCAAAGTCAACTCCACTGATCATTTGCTGCACCCAAGGCTTTTTAATTTTGTTTATTGTTACAATATAGCATAATGATTAAAAACTGGTGCATAGCGCAGAATCTGCTGCAGAAGCAAATAAAACCTTTGACCAAATGAATATCACTGAAATATTTTTTGCACATGATTTTAAAGACACACAAATGTTTAACCTATGGGGCAAGGCTAGGTATCTAGAATATATTTCTAGCTATATAGAAATTATTGATCTGATTTTGGGGAAAATATAAACAATGGGGAAAGTTGTGTACATTTCAGATCAAGATTGAGGCTTTTTAGACAATAGCAGAAACAAGAGGATTATAATGTATATTACATTGGTTAACAGCATGTTTCCAGGCGAAATTACTGCATCCATAACCCATCAAAAATAAATAACAGTTACTATGTATTTACAGAGCTCATTATAATCATCAGATTACTGAATTAATTACTTCATTAATTGAAGTAATGAAGTAATTACTGAAATTACTGAATATTATATTAAATCTTTTCATGTATAAATTGTAATGCATTTATACACAAGCAAGTGAAAAGAAGAACACAATGGAATACAATGGTCATGATTTCTATTGGTGCAGAATTACAAATTCTTGTGAAATATACATATAACTAAACCAGTTTTGATGACATCTATTCAGTGAAAGTTGGGCCAATGAAATCAATTTTTTCCAGGGAAGTTCAACTCTACTAAGCATCAACGATGACACATCACCAGATTCTGGGTGTCATGGGATGTAAAAATAACCTTAAGAAACAGAAGGAGCCTCAACTAAGATAACAGTCAAAGAAATTTGAGTCCAAAGCTGAAATCTAATTGGACAAAATATCTCAGATTTGACTTTCCTACTTTTTGTAAATATAAAGTCATGGAGTGGGGGAGGCAGATTCAAACTTGCAAAATTATGTTAGTATGATCCTATACAAAAAGTGGTATTCGCATTCATTATTTTGTTTCCTAGTCTGGTTTATCTCAGCGCTGACATCGGGGTCTGAAAACTAAAGCTATTGTCTTGTTCAGTGGTGAAATCAAAAATTTTTACTACCAGTTCTGTGGACGTAGCTTGGTGGGTGTGGCTTGGTGAGCATGGCAGGGAAGGATACTGCAAAATCCCCATTCCCTCTCCACTGTATGGCCAGCAAGAGGTGGCATTTGCCGGTTCTCCAAACTACTCAAAATTTCCGCTACCGGTTCTCTGAACTACTCAAAAGTTTCACTACCAGTTCTCCAGAACTTGTCAGAAATAGTTGGATTTCAACCCTGGTCTGTCGAGTGAGACCATACACTTCCCCATCCAGTTCATCCTAATCTCCAGAGACTTTGTGTACTTCAACAGCATCCCCTGTTGCTAGGTGAAAATATACCACTGATATCATCCGTTTATGTAGTATACTACACCCTGTGCCATTGAATGACTAACCTGCGGTTTCATTTGGATGTTTAAAAAGATGGGTGAGACATCTAAGCCCTGAGGCACCCCACACTTTAACAGTTTAGGGTTGGACCTTTTCTACCAATCAACATTAATTGGAACTGGCTGTATAGAAAAGAGGAGAACCACTATAGACTAGTGCCTCCAAAAGTCCAAAGCTGGTCCAGGACAATACTACTTGATGGTATTGAAAGTCAATAGTTCAATACACTCATCTCCATCCTGACTCTATCTAAAGATCATCCACAAAACAACAATTAGAAATGGAAGTTTGGAGACTGGATGAAAGATATTCACAAGGATGAATATCCTGAGAAGTAGGCATACTAGCATGTCCTTAAAAGTAGGTGGTATCTCGTCATCTTGAAAAAAGGGATTAAATGCTACTTGGACTCAACCACATGCCAAATCCAAGGAGGCCTTAACCAACCAGAATACAAATTAGGTAAGAACCAGTTAAGCCAAACAAGGTCCTAAAAGAATTTTCCTCATTCCATGAAGGTCATTATTTAAAAGAAATGATTGAAAAAAAATAACCATCAGTTGGGATTTATTGAAAATGATAGACATAGTCCTTTGAAATGTTTATTATTCCCCATAGTCTTTCAACCTAGTAAAGACAGATGTAAACCTCAGTTTCTTCTGAAAATACTTATTGACATTGATTGATTGATTGATTGATTGATTGATTGATTATCTAGTAACCCATTTTAAAACCTGGATTAAAATAATTGTACATGGCGCTACACTATCTTCTTCTTGCTCATTTGCTAATAAAAATCCAGTGATCAGGCTAGACAGAAATAACAATGGTTTTTATTCCATTTGCAAGTTGGGTTTTTGCAAAGGTATAATTTTCTATAACATAACTTCTTCATTTTAGGAATTGAATTAGGATACGATTCTTTCTCAATGGCCTTATCTGAACATGGACAAAGAAGTGCCATATATGAGATGCTATTAAATCACTCCTCTAGCATGTCCAATATTACATTGGTAATATGTAATCTTATGCAGAATGGAAAGAATTATGTTACGATAATTTGGTATAGCCAAAGATCTACTTTAGAATCTCAAAGAATTTTTATCTGTTATTCAGAAGATTCAAATCAAAAATTCTGTTTGATTTATGTTTCACCTTGGTCCAAGCATTATAAGAAATTGACCTGAGAGATCACAGTGTGAAGAATCTGAGAGTACAGAGGTTTTTTTCCCCCAAGAAGTACACTTACATACTGAATCAAAGACTCACCCAGAAACTTAGTTTTAGCTAACATTTCAAGCAATAAATTCTTGTGCTGTCTTCCACAGAAGAACAGCTTAGTTCCAGTTGAAGAAATGTGTAGGGTGGATTGAGGATCACAAAGCAGGATTTTAATAAATTTTGCCTGAATTGCTTCTAAGACTTTATATCTTCCTAATGCAAAGTTGTTGTCCATACGGTAGAGAATTCAGCATCCTAGCTCAAATAATTTCACTGCTGCAGGAATGAAGTTGTAACTGTTACATCCTGCAAATCTAATTATATTATTGGAAGCCTTCTGGGCATAAACTATAGTTTCTCAATGTTGCTTCCAAGAGGTAGTAGATTAAAAATAAATTTCTAGATATTTAAAAACCTTAATCTGTTCAATTTGAATGACATTACTTTTCCAATTGTGGTCTCAGTTGGCATACTGCTTAGTAAATTAAACTAACTTCATTTTCAAATAATTAACTTCTCATTTTTCATGCTGCAACATATGCTAGAGTCTGGAGGCTCTGTCAAGGAAAACCTGAGTTTGAGAGAGAATGATAGTGTCATCTGCATAAATTAAGAGGCATATAGAATTACTGTCTATGAATGTATGGTGGGACTTACTTTTTGAGAATGTCTGAACTGTGGAATGAATGTAAAAACTAAATAAGGGACAAAGATACAATCTTGCTAGTCTTATCGTACAGTGGGAATTGGGGCAGAAGAAGAATTTGACTTGCATACAGGTATTATAATAAAGCAACATGCTTAAGTAGAATTATTGGTGATCAATGGCTGTGGCTGTTGTGTGCAATCAATAGTTTGGAAACCTTCATCTTTGATTATGATTTTGTTTGCTCTTAAGATGACAAGTACTAAAACAAGTTAATATAACAGAGTTAAAGTTTACATTACACCAAGGCAAGAAGCAAAAATCATCATGGGGACTTAGCTTAGCATTTGTACCTGGGGGCATCAGTTCCAAATTTAGGAAACGAAGAATTAATACTAGTAAGTAATGCTCAGACCAATCAAAGAATCATTCGTTTAGGACAACAGCCTATAAAAAAAGGAGTATTAACTCAATGAGAATCAACTTCTAATTTTCAGTTTTATAGTGTTACCCAATCAGTTGTAGTAAATAGAAGCAGAAGCAATTTTATGGGCAAATGTCCCTATGAACATAATGAACATAATTAATTTCAGTCCCCATTTTTTCTCTCTCTCTTGCATTCTTAGTGTTTAAATTTGGTAGAACAGGAAATTAATCTATCAGAAACATCTCCCTAGGAAGGGGATTGAACTCAGTAGTTTCAATGGCTCTTTCAATTCTGTGATTGATGAGATTTAAATACATTTACACAGTTGAGACCTTGGGTAGTATCATGGTATAAATTGCATAAATAGAATGTGTGAAATACCAACCATTCTCATTGTTCCCCTTCTTCATAACATACTATCAAAGTTATATTGTGTTTTTCATTGACCATTTCTTTTTAAACTCCTTTTGCATTGAAAGAATAATTCTCACATAACACAATCCGATAGGCTCATTGTCCATGCCTAACTATGGAGTCAAATTGAAAGGCCTATTAGATAGATATGCTTGCAAAACATGCTATGCTTGGTTCGTGTTAAAACTGGCTAGTTCTTTTTGTGGCTGAGCATGTTGTGTGAACATCTATTAGTTAATGGCTGCTATAATGTACAAATCTAGAAAATGTTTTAAACTATTAAACAGATTGTATTGAGCAAGAATAGCTCCAGGTTCAAGATCTGCAAGGTGGATTTTTCTGCTCTTATATGATGACAATGTAATCAAAACTGTATTGTGTAGAAATAGAAGGCAGGCACTGAAAGTATCCACCCAATTCTTGAAATTGCCAAATAAACAGTTTTGCATTCCCATACAATTCTTGGATCCTTTCATATGATGGTTCATATGATATAAACCTTTCAAAGATAACCAATTCCTATTTGCAAATGAACAGTCAATATTTGCCTGAAGCATGTAAAAAAATAAATGATAAGAGTTGAAACCCAAAGGATGAAAGGCTAAATGAAAATGTCTTCTAGTACATGCAAAATTGTCTTCCATTTCCATATGCCGAACCAACTCATTTCATCTGTCTGCTAGAAGAAAAACAGCTTTCATGGCTGTCTGCTAGGCCATGGCAAATGGAAGAAAAGAGACAGAAGAAAAAAATGTAATCAATTGTGCAAGCACTTGAGAATAATCATAATAGATGAAAGATTTCAGGTTAAATAAGGGCTTCACCTTATTGATTACAAAATCAAAGCTGAAATGCAATGGTATTTATTCAGCTGTGTATTATCATTAACACTATCAGCATGGTCATGATTTAGAGAAAAGAAAGTGCATGAAATCTATATATATAAAAGCGAAAACCACTAATGCCATAATCACGAAAGCTCCAGAGCGGTAAAGCCTACAAACTTGAAATTTGCACAAATGTTCCTCTTGGCTTCTAGCTTGCTAAGAAAGGATTTTTCGAAATGACCATCAGATCATTAGTATTTCATATACAGTATTATATTCACATGCTCTGATGCTAAGGAGTTAGACATTCTACTCCCTCTCCCCACCTGAAAAGAACTCTGTTCCAACTGCCAGTTTTCTTATATTAACACGCTCTGATACTACCCCTTTGCTAAACCAGGTGTGGGCGTGGCCAGCGCTTGACTCATCCGGCCTGCAGGCTGGGACATTCTACTTCTCCTCGTCATCTGTTCCAACTGCCAGTTGCCTTATATTAACATGCTCTGATGCTACGGAGCTACACATTGCACATTAAGTTTCAGGCTTTAAGTGTCAATTTATCATGCCTGATCACATAGTTTCGTACCGAAGCACGGGCGTCCAGCTAGTACAATATAATAAGGCTCGTGCTAGGGACAGAGCTACCTAGCCCTTCATTCTGCTTCCTGCACAGTGATTTCCCACTCCCATGATGCTTGCAAAAGCAAAGAGGGTAAGTAAGGGAGAATGTTCTTTCTTTTAGTTCCGGCATCTTATATTTCATGCTCACGAATTAGAATATTCCTATTATTAACTATTGATCAACAGAGAAAGAGCTACTTGGAGTCTCCCACCAAACAGCTCATTGGGTGAACCAGATACTTAGTATTAAAGGACTACAGGATCATTTTCATTACGCTATACAGTAGATCCTTTTGTGAGCTTCAGTCAGGTCTCTTAATTTGCCACTTTTCCCTCTAAAGTGGGTAAAGGAAACTGCCTCACAAGCAGTGACGCAAAAAAGAAGGAGTTGCAAGGGACATCATGTTCTGAAGCACCACGATAACTGCTCAATGTGAATGATGAGCAAGAGACTAAATGTTGCCTTTACTTTCATTAAAAAGACCTGAAAAAAACATCCCTTGTATACCAGGCTGTTCACATTTCTAATTAAAAGCTAAGACTTGCATTCCACATGGATAAAAATCATTTATTAAAACTCGGGATGTTTTTCTGTTCGATACTAAATGCAGTCAAAAGTGATCCTGGCGGTATACAGCTTACTGTCAGGCTGAGAAATCATAGGTTTGCTGCCATGCCAGTGCTAGCACGTTGAGAATGATACGATGTGGTTTTGTAAGATCTCTCTCCGATTGTGTATATGCACACCTTCATCCTGAGCAGAGGAACTTCAACTTTTACCGTTAAACATCTGCCCAAACATTCCAGCTTTTCCTCATAAACAAAACATATCCTGGACTGACCGTGTTTTGATCTTTACCTCTAAAAGAAACCTGGAAACATCGGACAATTTCAAAAATTCAACGTAAGGAGCGAGAAGAATTGTCCCCAACTATAAAAATCCAGATTATGAAACCACAATAGTTGATTAGGTGAAAGGAGTCCAAAAAGTTCAACCTTCCCAGTATAATTGGAAGTATTAGTATTTTCAAAGCTGGTTGTTTTCGAAACTCTGTGTAAAATGGTCGCTGTAGCCTTCTCCCAAACTCAAGCGATGTCTAATTATCATGAATAAATGTGCATAACTCAAACGCTATGATTTACCTCTGCTTTTCTGAAAACTGTGGCCCCTCAACACAATTTTAGAACTGACATAAAAGCAGATTATGATTCTATTAAGGCATTAAAGGTTTATCTTTAAATCCCCTTAACTGCGTTTTGAATTAAGGAAAAGTGTTGGGGGAAGGTACAATTTTCAGCTTAAAAGTGAAACCTTCACAGGATATAAGTCCTGTTCCTAAATAAGTTGCCACTGAACAAATAAAAGCTCAGCATGAGTCTAGTCCTCTTTGAGGAAGAGCCGTGCAGCAGAAGGCAAGGGGGAGAGGCTACATTTATAAGTCCCAAACGTAAAAGCAAACAAAATGGATCCTTTGAGCAAGCTCTGTTGGCATCGGTTATGATTTCAGCAGACTAATGAGGCCTTGCCCTGCGGGATGGCATCACTGGGGGGCATATTTTTTCTATGTGCAGGCTCATATGCATTGTTGCTGCTGGGATAATATGCATGAGGGATTTGCTAAATGGCTCATTAAACAACTTGACAGTCTCCCTTTGTAACCCTAGATGAATTTGAAAACTGCTCAATTATAATGAAACGAACCGCCCCTTACCATCTAATATTGTCTCTCAAGTGTGGGCAACGGTCCTTATTTCTACGTAGTGAGGTCTACTGTGGGATAAAGCTGCCAAGAGAACTAATTCATCACTGCAGCTTAAGCAATAAGCTTTCCCTTCCTGCCCATTTCAAGATGCCACTTATCAGCACTGGAAGGCAGGAAGCCACGTAGAAAATGACCTGTCTTTCTGGAATCAAGTGCCACCCAACAATGGCCAAGTCCCTGAAAAGCTTGCCAGCTGCTATAAAGAATGCCAAATATTTACAATCTGATAAAAAGATAGTTTTGTGATTGTAGGTTTCGGGGTATTGGATGAATTTAGGAATTGGAGGAGAGTTTTTTGCAGGTTTTCTAGGAGAAATTTTGGCTTTGGGGGAAAAGTTTGGGTTTGAGCATTCTTGGTGACCCTATGTATTTTGTTCTCAATGACCTTAAGGTTAGGGCAACTAGTACCTTTATGGTCCTCCTATGGACTGTTGCTTCCAATTAATACCACTCTATTTTAGTTTCTGCAGAAGGTAGGTGAGCAATACAAAATGAAATTGTGCATATTGGAATCTGTGGGACAATATTGTGGGAGGCTGTCCCAAACAGATGAAAATTATTCATTTTCATTCTAAAATGGTCCCCACACAGAATCTAGATTGTTAATTTCATCTGGCTAATCACAGTGAAAACCCAGCCATCTGTGGTACTGCACATTATAGGGGGGGAAAGAAAGCCTTATTACTTTCATTGACTTTGTAGAACACGTTATGAAGGTCTTGAATCAATCCCTGTCTAAATAAAAACAAAAAATCTGCCTAAAGGACAATTGAAACACATCCACAGAACCCTATCTCTGGAGGTGTAAGTTTGGTCTTCACCCATCTCTGACAGGATCCCTCATCTTGATTGACTACCTACAGTACAAAAGATTGACTACCTACAGTATGTTCTATGGAGCTCAATGAAATGTAAGTAAACTTCCCAGGTGAGTGAGTGAGTACGAGTTGGGTTGGGTTGGTCTTAATGGTGAATATGGAATCCCTCTCTTTCATCCCTTCATCAGTTCTTGAGCCCTGTTTCAGTTACTGGATAAAAAGCTTGTGACACTCTTGGATCTGTCACAAGAGCCAAGAGTGGTGTAGTGGTTAGAATGCAGTATTTGCAACAGCTCAAGGTTGACTCAGCCTTCCATCCTTCTGAGGTTGGTAAATTAAGGACCCAGATTGTTTGGGGCAAGAGGCTGACTCTGTAAATCACTTAGGGCTGTAAAGCACTGTGAAGCAGTATGTAAGTCTAAGTGCCATTGCTATTGCTATTCTGACCAAGCATCAGCTCACCAATATGCAGGACACAGCAGTCCCAAAGACAGCAGAATATCATGGGGGAACATCCATTTTCTTCTAGCCACATCTTACAACATGACTTAGCACCTGCCCAAGGTACTTTAAACCCCTTATAAATCTCCTGTACTAATGACAGCATGAGCTGTATTTAATAAAATGCAACAAGATTCCTCTTCCCTCCCCAGCTTCTGCCATAACTATGTGAGTGAAGCCGAACAGTCCTTGAAATTGTGAATGAATTCAAACAGAAAAATGATTATGGAAATGTGGAGTCATTCATCCCTGGGTGAACATTGCTCCTGATGTAGTCACTCCATCTCTGACTTCTCTGTCCTTGTCTGTAAAGGAAGCTTGTTTAACAGCTTGAAAAGACAAGACCCAGAAACTGAAATATTGGAAAAGCTTGTTTTCTTGAACAACTATAAAATCCCATGAACCAAAGCTGCGAAAACATTTTATTTTGCCTGGCCTTTAATAGTTATTAATTATAATGCTGGAGTTTTAGCTCACATCTTTGTTGCCTTTTCCATTTCTGTCTTTAACTCAGTTTAGCATTATCTCCTCAGTTCACTTGGAATGTAAATCCATATCACCTTGGTAGTCTTTGTTAGGGTTCAGAGATTGTCTTGATAGAATTTAAAAAAAACCACACAGATAAATAATTGCCTAGGACCGTGATGGCGAATCTATGATATGCGTGCCAGAAGTGGCATACAGAGCTATCTCTCTGGGCACGCGACCCATTGCCCGTTGCTGTTCCGGATTCAGACACGCTGGCCATCTGGTCTTCACACGTGCTGGAGCGCTGGAAATTGGAAGAACAGCTACCTGGTGAGCATGCGCATGCCAGGAAGATGATCTTCTGGTTTAGAGAATGCGTATACGCACCAGACACTTAGTCTTCCGGTTTCTGGCATGCATTCCCACACGAAGACCAGCTGGTTGGTGTGCATGCACGCACGTACTGGAAACCGGAAGATCATCTTCCTGACGCGCACATACACATCTGGCGGGTGCTGTTCCAGTTCCCAGAATGCGCACGCTCATTTATGCACTCATGCTCCCATTTTGGCTGTGCTGAAAAGGTTCACCAACATGGGCCCAGGGTGTTCAGGGTGCTAAAAAATACAACACAGAATTACTGTAGATACCTGTAGGAGATGAGCTGTATTACACTATGGCAGAGGTCTGATTCCACCTTTTTAGCTTAACAAATTTTATTAAAAGGCATAAGCTTTTTGTAAGCTAAAGCTAAAAATAAATTTTAAAAAATAATTTGTTAGGCTGGAAAAAGGTGCTATAAGACTCCTTCTCATTTTTTAACACAGAATTACATTATTAGAATTGTTGTGGAAAGAATAATTATGCTTTCAGGTTGCATTAAGGGGACTATTTCCTGATGAGAACGGAACTTTTAAACCATTGTTTTCATCTGAAAATGGATCGTTTTTAATAAATATGATTAAAGAAGGAAGGTTTCTGCCTTACAAAATCCAAAGAGCATCTGTGCTCAGAATGAGTGAACATTCTTATATATATATATATATATAATACTTTCCTAGATATGTATTGTCTCATTTTGGCATTAACCTATGGATACAATAGTTCATATTTAATAATTAAATACATTAAAAAAAAAATCCTAAATACTGATCTTTTCAGTATTCTGAAATATTGAACTTTTCTTGAAGAATCCAAGAAACATGATTTGAGAAGTACAACTATCAGCAGAGAGCTACTGTACTATACTGTATTACATGACTTGCGAGTTGCGAATCAGATCAATTAATAGCAATAGCACTTATATGCTGCCCCGCAGTGCATTTACAACCCTCTCTCAGCAGTTTACATAGTCGGCATATTGCCCCCAACAATCTGGGCCCTCATTTAACTGACCCTGGAAGGATGGAAGGCTGAGTCAACCTTGAGCTGGTCAGGATC
>JANHFK010002383.1:130888-145408 GCA_036250565.1 Sibynophis collaris | reverse complement strand
TTTCCTTAAACTTGAAAAATACGAACTCCATTAATATCCCACATACAGTTGCCGTTGTATCAGCAGTTATCCGAAAAGTCCGGTTTAGGATTCCCTTGTGGACACTGTGTTATTTAGAAATATAAACTGTCCTTCGCTGAAATCTCTTTATAATAGCAAAAATGGACTCGTGTATAACTTTCAGTTCATTGGATTGTACAGCTATTATCAGAAGTGGCATAATGCCAGTAAGAATAGACTGAATATAATGACTGCTGTAGAACCACTAAAGTACAAGAAGAAAGACACTACTCTTTTTAATACTTCCTTTATCGTATTATTAAATGGTCTCTGGCTACTGAGTTATTTTATATATTTTAATCACTTCGAAGAACAGAATACAATGCTACCAGCAGTGGCTGTCTGGGTGCTTTCTGTACCAATGAAAAACAACCTTTTATCATTCTAAATTCTTTGTTATTTAGACGATATATATATTTTTTAATCTGATTATTTTATCAAAAAGACTCAAAAACCATCAAAATCAGTAGTGGGTTCCTACCGGTTGTGTCCGGTTCTTAGAACCGGTAGTAAATGTGACGGGAGGCTCCGCCCACTCGCCTGGATGTCATCACAGATGCTCTGTGCATGCGCAGAAGCGCTACACAAGAGCAAAGCAAACACGTGCTCGTGCGCGCTCCCGTTGCAAGCCGCTAGCTAAGGTAAGTAGAACCTACCCCTGATCAAAATGATCCGTATGGTTTGGTCAAGGCGTAGTTCCTGAAATAATCTAACAGAACTAAACAGTTATTTTCATTTACCTTTCATATAACTTACCAATTGACTTGACTGTTGGGTTTCCCTTATCAAATGTAATTTGAATAAAGAGCAAAAAATAAATAAATCATCAGGCCCATAATCTCTACAAGCCTTATGACATTTTTAAGTTCTCTGAAACCCTTTATGAAATGTATTGCAACCGAAATAATTCTGGGGGTTTCTACTGTAAATGGATTTTAAAAAACCAGGTACTATAAATGGAAGCCCTCAGCATGGGAAAGAAAATTTAGTTGTGTTGTGCTATCTGCTTTTCCACTTATTAATACATTTGAGCAACGTCAATTAAGTTTCCTTGGATAAAACAAGAAGCAACTGTTATTACATTATTGCTACATTTGCATCCCAGAAAAATGCAGTGTTGAAAGGGGAAAAATATTTTCCAGTTACATGAATCGTAATTGAAAATGCAGTGAATTGTTATCCTCACCAAAAGGAGTGAGGATTGCTATTAAATAATATACTGCACTTTCCTGCCAAAGGAGTCACCTTTTGTACCATCGCCATGAAAATCAGCTTGAAGATTAAATATAAACGGGCATCATCCATTTACAGAAATGTTTGCTGGCCTGTACTTGAAAACCTTAAATTAAATAATAACTGGTAGGAGAGTTTCCAGCAAAGAAAAAAAAGCATTCAGAAGAATGTCCCAAAGGTGCTTTTTTTTCAAGAGGCAACTGGACTTTCTGGTTTTTCTCTGAAGACATTTTGATTCTCATCCAAGAAGCTTCTTCAGCTCTGATTGGATGGTGGGGTATGAAAAGATTTATACTTCTGGCAGACAGCTGGACATTTGCATTATTTTAGCGGGTCGTTAAGGTCACCTGGAGGTTTAACTGTGTCATCAGGGTCACCTGAGTGGTGCAATGGTTGTGGAGCCTTCTTGGAACTGTCGAAAGGAATGTGTTGTAGATTGGAGATAGATGGTGCCGTATCCCTCCCCCTCTGTTGAGAGAGGGCTGTTCAATTTTGACACAGTTTTGGCCTCTTTGACCCCTCTTTCAAACCAGTGATCCTCTCTGTCCAAAATATGGACTTTGTTGTCTTCAAAAGAGTGCCCTCTGTCTTCTAAATGCAGATGGACTGCTGAATCTAATCCTGATGTGTTTGTTCTCCTTTGTTGTGTCATGCATTTACGAAGTGGTTGTTTTGTTTCCCCAATGCACATGGGCTCACTGCACTGTACTGCATATACCACGTTGCTCAGTTTCTGTCAGGGTGTTTTATCCTTGGGGTGGACAAGCTTCTGCCTTAGTGTATTCTTGGGTTTGAAGTTTGTACGTATGCTATGTTGACTGAAGATCCTCCTGAGCTTTTCTGATATGCTTGCAACATCTTCAAAGAAAAACCAGAAAATCCAGTTGCCTCTTGAAAAAAAGCACCTTTGGAACAACCATGACCTGGATGACTGAGAATCTCCTTAGACATTCAGGAGAATGGATTCACTTACAGCCACATGGTTCACTTTATGACCATGTGATCTGCTTAACAAGTACAATGACTCATTTTTTGACCCCTATTTTATTCTTCTATGACAAACTGCTTCAATTCTGTAGTACAAACTGCTTCTTTTAATTTCAGTCACAACATTTCTATGGTGTTAAGTTCTTGAGTTTGACGTGGCCTTTCCAAAACAGTTCATTAGTTCTTCCTCCATTCTCTTATAGTTTTATTTATCAGGAACTGATACCTGCTACACGGCCTGAATATTCTCCTGTGGAATTCAAAGTAGAATTCATGCTTCCTTTTGTGACAGCAAATTGTCCAGGACCTGAGGCAACAAACCATCTGAGATATACCTCTACCAACTCCATGCTTGACAGTTTATCTGCAGCTATTACTGTGGAATACAGCATTTCTTTCCATGAGGAGTAATACCCACATAATCCAGAAAGTTTGATTTTTGGACCTAAAATGTTTCTCAAAAAAAAAAAAAGGCCCTATCCTAAATTAATGAGTTATCCACCTACTCTCTGAGAAGACTGATTTTATGGTTTGTTCTTGAAGTGCAGGAGAGCACTTTGGACCGAAAAAGCTACTTTGGGAAAACTCACTATTATCCAAAATCATTTCAGGAATCTATCTGTAATTCTGGATCACAGGAGCTCTAAAGCTTCTGAAATGGCCTGTCAACTTTTGCTAGATGGATAAGCATAAGACATGACATGTTTCTAGAAAACGTGTGGTTAGAACTTCAATTGAAATGCGGGGCGTGAGATTTACAGGGTGCCGGAGAGAGAGAGAAAAAAGCAGGCTAAATATGAATGCGCCAGTGAATTAATTCTGTAATTCTACAGGGCATCGTGCAGGTCAAGATCAGATATGATAGTTTAATAAAGTGCTTATAAAATTTGTTTGTTTGTTTGTTTACTATTAAACTTGCATGCTGGCTGACTCCCAACCCTTCTGGGAGGTTCGCAACAGTTGAAAAAGAAAAAAGGAATGGCAATAAAACCAGTTAAAAGAAAGAGAAAAAATAGATGAAAAGAAATTCACAAAAGAATTATTCATAATCATCCCTATAAGCTTATTAGAATGCAGTACTGCAGGCTGACTCTGCCAATTGCCAGGAGTTCGAGACTGACCGGCTCAAGGTTGACTCAGCCTTCCATCCTTCCGAGGTTGGTAAAATGAGGACCCACATTGTGGGGGCAATATGCTGATTCTGTAAACTGCTTAGAGAGGGCTATAAAGTGATATAGAAGTCTGTGTACTATTGCTATTTATAAAGTCACTTAACTCAAACAATGCCACTCTGAGTAACATGGCCATTCGTTAAACAAAAAATATAGGATCCAGACTTACATGGACCCACAACCCTTTATGGTACCACTGGCCTCTTTTGCAGAATCACTTTATCTTCTAGGCCGGGAGTGTCAAACTCAAGGCCTGCATGAGGTGCTTAGATCTGGCCCACGGTGCCTCTGCCAGCAAAAATGAAGCTTGAGAGGGCCACATGCGGTGGCCCTTTTTGCTGGCAGAGGGCTGCAGGAGGCCATCACAGCTGAAAATGGGGCCTAGGTGCATGTTCCCTCCCCAGCTTCATTTTCGCTGGCAGAGTGCTAGCAAAACAAACTACTTAGAAAACCCAACTCCACCCAGGCCACCACAGGTGTCCCCGACACAAGTGACATCGAGCTGGACACGCTCACCATGGCCACGCCTCTCTGGACACCCCCCCACCCCGAGGTTAAACACAACCCGAATGCGGTCCTCAATGAAATCGAGTTTGACTCCCCTGTTCTAGACAGTCACCACTCCTTGTCATCTCGTGACTCAACTACTGAAATATGTCCTACATGGGGCTGCTCAATGAAGACCACTCAGAAGTTTCAACTGGTCCAGAATGCAGAGGTATGAGCAGCAATGGGCTTAGTCTACCCATGTGACACCTTTGCTTGGGATGTGAACTAGATACCTTTCTGTGTTTCCGCTTGCTGTTACCTATAAAGTAATATAGCAGGGCTATTTGTGGTACCTCGTCTTCCATGACCTCTGCTCATCTGATACAATATAGAAAAGAGGGTATATACAGGTGGTCCTCGAGTTAGGACCACAATTGAGCCCAACATTTCTGTTGTTAAGTGAGACCTTTGTTAAGTGAGCTTTGCAACTTTCCTTGCCTCCTTTGTTAAGCAAATCACTGCAAATTAATAAGTTAGTAGCCTGGTTGTTAAGTGGATCTGGTTTCCCCATTGACATTGCTTGTCAGAAGGTCGCAAAAGAGGATCACATGGTCCTGGGACACAGCAAAGGTCATAACTATGAACCTGTTGCCTAGCATCTGCATTTTGATCACGTGACCATGAGGATGCTGCAAAGTTTGTAACTATGAAAAACGGTCATAAGTAAGTCACTTTTTTTCAATGCTGTTGTAACTTTGAACAGTCACTAACCGAACTGTTGTCAATCGAGGACTACCTGTCCCCTGGATTAAACAGCATAACCTGTTGGGCTTTATAACAGCTTTGTTGCAAGGCTGCAATCTTGTTATTTTTGCAATGCATTGTTAATTCCCTGCATTTTGTTGTTCTTTTTATGTTATTGTGCTGCTGTGAACCTCCCAGAGTCGATTGGGGTAAGGCAGCATTGAGACGAATACAATTAATCAATACAAATTTTTAAAAAAACAACTCTTCTTGGATTTATACAGGAAAACCTTAATCTCCTTTTTTTTCTCTTTCAAATTCTACAGATTTTTCTTCCCTTTCTTTCGTCTTTTGTTCCAATTAGATATTTCCCTGCTACAAATGGTCCTTAAGTATTATCACAGTTATTAATAGACGGTAAGCAAACTCATAATTTATGTTTTAATTGAAAGCTTTTGGTTTCTTTATTAGGACAGTTAAAAAGGCAAGTTGCCTTTTTGTTATAGTCCTGGAATTTTTCTCTCTCCATCCTTTAAAAAGGCCTATGCTGCCCCCTGGTGTTCGACAGCTACCCAAAAAAATGCCTACAGAGAAGTAATTATCCCATGTCCAAATATGCCCTCGTGTTGTGTCCTGCCCTTGAAGCACTTCCCAGCAAAGACTTTATTTTGATTTGCAGTCAATGGTCTGTTTGCATTAAAGAGAGGAGGGGGAGGGGGGGGTAACTCTAATCAAAAATTCATTTCAAAGCACAATAAGTGAAGGACAATTTTAATAGATCTATGCATGGACAATTGGGGTATTGTGATTGTATCTTAAAGATAATTGCCTTCAATTTAAGCCTTAGCGTTCTGCATCATAAATTTGTTTTGCAATGCAAAGGTATAACATTTAAATATTGGTGCTTAGCTGCAATTAAAACTCACAAATCACTGAAGTTAACGGTACAGATCAGGGGGGGAAAATATATCAGAATTGTCTGTAAAAATAGTGGTTCTATCAGAGTCAAGAAGATTAACTTTACTTTTTTTTTCAGCTTTTAATGGGAACTTGTCTTGAACTCTTTGACATTTTTGTGGTAAATAAATGTATAAATAGCGATATAACACACTTACACATATGGTTCAGGAGAGTGATTATTTGTGACTTGGTTCATACCCAATACCAGGGATGAAATTCAGCAGGTTCTGACAGGTTCTGGAGAACCAGTAGTGGAAATTTTAAGTAGTTCAGAGAACCGGCAAATACCACCTCTGGCTGGCCCCAGAGTGTGGTGGGAATGGGGATTTTGCAGGATCCTTCCCCTGGAGTGGGGAGGGAATGGAGATTTTACAATATCCTTCTCCTGCCATGCCCACCAAGTCACATCACGCCCACAAAGCCACACTCACAGAACCGATAGTAAAAAATTTAGATTTCACCACTGCCCCAGACTAAGCCATGTTTACCTCTGAATTATGCTTGAAACATCTGGTTTCATAAAACATTAGCCGTGATCTATATTCTATAACACATGTCGGCTGAATTGACACAATAAGCCTTCTATTGCATTTTGAAAGCCTTACAGTCAATTTCTATATTTATTTATTAAATTTCTATATATTTATTAAATTTCTATATATTTATTAAATTTCTATACCGCCCCTTTCCTGGAGAGGAAATATAGATGACAGTGGCTGGATCCAATCTCAGAGTAGACTTGCGAGATCAACCAGTCTTACTTCTCTAAAAAACATCATTATTTTAATGAAGCTATTCTAAAAGTCCAAAGAGGCCAAAATCCTGCATTGGGAGCAGCAACATTTATCTGGAATAAGGGAACTATTTTTGAAATCGTTCTTCCGTGAACAATTTCTTAGAGGATTAATGATGATTTATCTATAAATTAGCTACTAGCCCAGTTTAAATGGCACAGATGATCCTTAGTTAAAATGAAAACAAAGTAAATGATGTATGCCTTAGTTTGAATCCAGTTCACTGACATTTCAAGAATGAAATAAATAAATGCCTACATGCACACACACACACACACACACACACACCATTAACTCTTGGACATCTGCTAATTTAGCAATTCATCTCCATCGCTTATTTGAGTTTGACATCCCAGGCTGAAGACCAGCCATTATATCCATCTCGTTGCGTTGCCATCAAAACACGCACAACACTTCGCTGAAACAAACAAGTCGGATTATAATTAATAGTATTTGCCAAGCAATTTGGACGGCAAAAAGAAAACACCTCGCTGCCCATCAGAAATTTTGGGCCAGGAGACCAAATGACCCATGTTCACCATTACATGAGTGTATCATTAGAAAAAAAAGGAAGTTCTGATCTGAAATTAATCACATTCTTGTAAGGTGGCATTTTGAATAATAACAGAACATATTCGCTGGAGGCAGCAATTTTTCCCTATTAGTAATGCTTTTGCTCATCCAAATTACTCCCAGGAGTGCCACAACGTAGTATCTAATCACTCTAGAAAGATAAAGGGAATCTAAAACGAAGGGCTAATGGGGGAGGAGAAGAAAGAGAGAGAAATATGTTTAACTGAGTTATATACTACATTGGGAGAAAGCAAAGATTTGGGTGTTTTTCCTCCTCCAATCCACAATGAATGTATTCAATGAAGAATAATTTATTATTTAATTTACCGTATGGCCAGTTAATACATTCTCAATCAACGAGAATTTCCCAACCTTTGAATCATGAAAATCCACAGTATCCCAGAATGTCTACGAGTCTAAATAATTTACATTATTTTTATTGTTTACTCCACCTATATCAGTGGCGGGATTCAAAATTTTTTCAGCTGGGCGTGGCTTGGTGGGCATGGCAGGAGAGGATACTGTAAAATCTCCATTCCCTCCCCACTCCAGGAGAAAATTACTGCAAAATCCCCATTTCCTCCTGATCAGCTGGGACTCGGGAAGCAGAGAATAGATGGGGGGCGGGGCCAGTCAGAGGTGGTATTTACCGGTTCTCCGAACTACTCAAAATGTCCGCTACCGGTTCTCCAGAACCTGCTGGATATCAGCTCTGACATGTATGTCTTCTTTTTTCATTTGAGCAAACAGAAAGCAGTTTATAAAACTAAAATATATGATAACACGAAAACAGATTAAATCCATATACACAGATAGTAGATTTCAAATTGCTTCTACAATTAAAAGTTAAATTGCTAACAATTTCCATTAATAGCTGAACTTGTGAGCTGCTTCATCCCTATTTCCCTGAACTCTTATACTCCTTGCTCATAGGACTTAATGGCTAAATATATGGTGTATTTACACAATATATTTAACCTAGTACAGAATTAATTCATTTTGAATCCACACAGTGTATTGAACCAACCATAAGGCGAAATCACAGAAAGGTTAACCAAGATTAGCATCCTAGGTCTTTCCTTGGCCTAATTAAGCTGATTGTGTGGATACAGCCATTTTGAACATCATAGCTCACCAAGTCATAAAATGGCTAATCAAATTACAACTTAATGTTGTGCGAATCCAGTCCAGGATGTGAGTTTATAATTCACACAGACCAAAATAGAACAACTGCTTTAATAGAGTAAGCTGTGGCTATGATTCCAAAGATAACTGTGTCATAAGTCAGTCTGGGATTCATTTGGCACTTATTTAAGACTATTCCTTACGGTTTCTGATGCCATTTCTCTATTTCAGTGCCTCTCTCTCTGTTCTAATTGAGAACATATCACTATCCTATATTGATCCAGCCTTGCTTGCTTCAAAAGCCTTAGGTAAGTTGGCATTTTTACAGATTGCTGTAGAACTTCAGTAGAAACATATCTCATGTCACAAGGTAGGGAGCAGGGGTGAAATCTACTTACCTTCGCTACCGGTTTGGGTGTGCTACTGTGTGGGAGCACACAGGCGCGATGTGCGTACCTCTTCTGCACATGCACAGAATCTTCTGCGCATGCGCAGATGGTTAAAAAACAGGACGTAATGACATTCCGGTGGGTGGGCAGAGCCTCCCACCGCCAGGATAGAACCAGGGGGATTTCACCGCTGGTAGGGAGGCATAAGGGTAGGAACCTACCAGAGAATCCCCAAGACTAGACTGGGAGTTTGGACTGGGAACTTGACAACATCCTAGGACAGTGATGGCGAACCTATGGCACGCATGCTACAGGTGGCACTTGGAGCCATATTGGTGGGCACACGAGCATTGCCCCAGCTCAGCTACAGTGTGCATGCACTTGCTGGTGGGTTGATTTTTGGGCCTTCTGGGCCCACCAGAAGTTGGAAAAGAGGCTGTTTGCAGCCTCCGGAAGGCCTCTGAGGGGATGAGGAAGGCCGTTTTTGCCCTCCCCAGGCTCCTAGAAAGCCTCTGGAGCCTGGGGAGGCTGAAAAACGGGCCTACCGGGCACACCTTGTCATCACGTACCAAAAGCGGAAGGAGTGGGGGGGTGTCTTCTGCACATGCGCGGGGGGCATGGTGCATTGAATTATGGGTGTGGGCACGCTCGCGTGCAACGACCCTGCGTCCATCCGTCCCCCCCGCTTTTGCCACCCAATGACAAAAAGGTTAGCCATCACTGTCCTAGGAGAAAGCAATGGCAAGCCAGTTCCATAGCACTGCCAAGAAAATTAAAGGATCATGAACATGAACATACTAGAAGCGCCATCATATATGTTGTTCCCTTCTGGGAGGAGGTTTTGAAGTATTTCTAGCCAGACTGCCAGATTCTGTAACGGTTTTGTTCCCTATGCCCTCCGTCTGGTAAACTCGCAAGGTTCATTTTTCTCGCAATGTACATGGATACTGTGAAGTTTCCGAAAGTTGACAGTTACATCCGAACTAGACTGTGTTGTTTCTCTGCGTCATATAATGTAGGTCGGTATATCCATAATTTTGTATTTATTTATATATTTTGTCATGTTTATGTAGTGCATATTGGAAGTGGCGACCCTTAGAGAGCTGTATGCAACGAAATTTCATCTTAATGTATGCCGATTAGTGTACATTCAAAGTGACAAGAAAGTTAAGAGTCTAAGTCTATTAAAAAATTGATGACTCTTGTATGATGACAGAATCACAAAAAAAACCTGAAGTTATGTATTTGTGGCATATTTACCAGGCAATATAAAAACTGCATGATGACATCACCAGGCACGTTATGCCCTCCCTTGCTGCCATATGGAGTTCTATATACAGTGATGGGATCCAGCCGATTCGGGCAAACTGGTTGTTAAATTACCCACCCGGTGCTATCAAAGTGGATCCTGGACGCTGCGGTGTGCTGCAAGGGAGAAATGGGCAACAGAGTGGCCGGCGTGGGGGAAAGAGAAGGCTGTTTTCCCTCTTCCTTCTCCCTGCTCCTCCTCCCTCCCTTGTGCTAGCCGCTCCGTTGTCCATTTCTCCATTGCAGTGCAGCGGCCAGGATCCACTTTGATAGCACTGGGTGGGTAATTTAACAACCAGTTTGCCCGAATCGGCTGAATCCCATCACTGCATATAGAACTCCATATGGCAAAAATTTAATTTTAATTGGAATTAAAGCAAAAACTGACTCTGCCCACTGCCAGAGGTTCAATCCTGACCTGTCCAAAGTTGACTCAGCCTTCCATTCTTCCAAGGTTGTGAAATGAGGAGCCTAAGTGCTATAAATCTAAGTGCTATTGCTATTAAAATTTTCTACAACTGGAAAGAATTATGATCAGAGGTGGTATTCAGCAGGTTTGGACCAGTTCTGGAGAACTGGTAAGGGAAATTTTGAGTAGTTCGGAGAACCGGTAAATACCACCTCTGACTGGCCCTGCCCCCATCTATTCTCTACCTCCTGAGTCCCAGCTGATTGGGAGGGAATAGAGATTTTGCAGCATCCTTCCCCTGGAGTGGGGTAGGAATGGAGATTTTGTAGTATCCTTCCCCTGGAGTGAGGAGGGAATGAGGATTTTGCAGTAACCTTCCCCTGGAATGGGGAGGGAATGGAGATTTTACAGTATCCTTCCCCTGGAGTGGGTAGAGAATGGAAATTTTACAGTATCCTTCTGCTGCCATGCCCACCAAGCCACATCTACCTAGCCATACCACACCCACCAAGCCACGCCCACTGAACTGGTAGTAAAAAAAATTGAATCCCACCACTGATATGTCTATCAAAATTCACATTAAAAATATTCCTTGGATTTAATATGTCACGTAACTCTGGCTTTATCACAATAAAGACCCAGATGCTATTGATCTAGAGTATATTACTTCAAAGAAGAACAGAAATGAAGAAAGATGAGTATGTATGTATTTAGAGCAGTGATGTAAACTGAATAATACGTTTCCTGCATTCATTGCAGCTCTTAGATTCTTTTCATGTATTACTGCTAGTGAAGATGGAAAAAACAGATTCTGAAGTTTCTTTGCAGAAACTATGAAAGAATATGCCCCAGAAGTCCTAGTGTTAATTTTGCAATTTTTTCTACCTGAATAAATCCGATTATTAAATTAGGGACAAGAAAAGAAAAGAAAATATTCCTCCTATAAGGGCTGAAAATCAGTTACACTTTTAGTTGTCCCATAACATAAATTCTTATGTATAAAATTACACGATGTATTTTTTTCTGTCTTTGCAGATTCCATCACAGCTATAGTAATATCTCTGGAACTACATTTTCTATTTTAAGATATATTTTCTTACAGAGCAGGATAGTATTTACATTCTTCATGTTTACTGTTACAATATTAATTTACATCACGTGTGCCAGGCTGGGAATAGTGCCTCTGCTCATTTAAACCACTTAGCTTATTGATTCCAAAATAAACATCTAATTTTATATGCTTAGTAATTTGTGATTCGTTTACTTTTCTTATTCATGGGAAATCATAAGGAAAATGAATAGCAGAAACACAAGTACATGTTAATCCTTTAACATTTGGTAGGCCTATCCATATCTAAGATTTTTGTTTCATTTCAAATGTATATTTCAGCCAAATATGTTCTACATTTTATCCCTCTTCAAATATTAAAAAAATGTCATGGAATGTGGGGAGAGACACAAAGAATGCATAGCTGGCTGGGGAATTCTGGGAGTTGAAGTTCACAAGACTTAAAGTTGCCAAAGTTGGACACCCCTGATCTAGATGTAAAAGAGGGCAATTTCCTGCAGTAGGTAACCATCTCTAAATACAAAACTCTCTAGCAATTTTGGAATCCCAATTCTCTAGGAAACTAGAACCTCCATAGCTAGAAGAATCTTCCTGCTGCAGCTATTTGTCCTTATACATGAAGATGTGTGGAAGATATAAAGAAGAAAAGTTGCTGTCTAGGGCTTTGTGAAGCTTTCTGGAGGTCTTAAATTTGATAATGTTTTGAATGACATATCCCTTGAAGTAACGGGGCTATGAAGCAAGCTTCTATTGCTTCCATTCCCTGCTGCCTGCTGTAGCATATCTAGCTGAAACAGGATTCTGCAGGTGTGAAGCAAACTCCAAGAAATATCTTCCAGCTATTGGGATTGCAAATCAAGTTTTTGAAGCAACAAGAAGCACTTTGCTCTAATGGAAATGTGTTGCCTCTTCACCTTGGTGAAGAACATATTGATAGTATATCTTCATTTAAACAAAGTCTAAGTACTTTTATGTCCAGGTCACAACACAGAAGCCAAGTTTATAAACACTTAAAATACTCGAGTTTTAGAATAGTTCAAAGTTCTTGCAACAGACAAGAGAGGAGGAAACCCTAGATTTAGTAGTGACCGTGGTCTAGTATGAGATAGAAATATTGTAGAATCAAAGGAATGAGAAGCATAATGCTATTACATTTGGAAACTGTCAGCAAGATCCACATCAGTTTACAAAAAGTGAAACTTCTAAGAAAACAAGGAAACAGTTTAAAAAGCTGAAAGACTGAAGTCAGTGAAGATTGTCAATGCCGTTGTTATTCTAACATGTGCTCCCATGTTATGATGGTATCATTCCTTTCTGAGAAAGTGGATCCAGTCAAGGCTGGTGACTTGAGATTGAATGTTAAGGCCCTCTATTGTTTGGTACCTCAGGATTTGATGCTTTTCCCATTCCTGTGTAACACTTGCCTGAAGTTTCTAGACAAGTTGATCAGTCAATACAGAGTCACATATTGCCAGGGTGTTCTTGATCACAGAACTAAGAGGTGATGCCATTCAGATACTATCTGACTGTCTGGAAGCCATCTCAATCTTCAGTCCCTCTGACTCCATGGAGACTAGGCAATTGCTTCTTCTGGCAAAGTCAGAGTCATCAGGCTGCCTCAAGTGGGATAAATGTGGATAATGCCATGCAATCCTTTGGTTGGATTCTGCGGAGAAATTGAGTTTGTTGCTGCTGTACCAACCTCCCTGATGCTGAGTGGCATCCCTAATTGAGCTGTTTAATGCTGTTGCCAGGTTGGCAAAAGAGTCTCCAAAACCAATTGTCATTGGACACCAAAATCTGTCCTTGTGTGATTCAGAATCTGGAGTTGCTCAGAGGAAATGGCCACATGGCAGCTAGGATTTGAGCCAGGGGACTAACACATAGGTGATCAAAAGATACATTTTGTTTTTGTCTTAAGGCAGTTATGAAGGTAAAGTCTGAAGATGAAAACATTGTTGTCATCCTTTCTCATCATCAAATCCCTCTCTGGTTGGCTTTTGGCTAACTAGTACAATTTCCCTCAGCCCTGGGATGTTGGAATTATGAAATCAATACATGATAGATTTCTAATAGAACTGGATGGATTTCAGAGAGAACTTGGGGGGTTTTTTTCCCCTTGGGAGCTGCTATCAGTTTGACCGAGGCCTTAGTCTCCACCTAAATTAGGTATGTGCCTCTGACCTGGATTTCTCCCCCTTTGTCAGTCCCAACTGTAACTTTATTTCTTAGGAAAGAGGCAACAACATAACATTCTTAGATCATTCTCATGATTAATAGCCAAAACCAGCAATTAAAAGATAGAGGCAATTTACCAGTGTTATCTACATATAAGTAATGCTTGCTCATTCATTTAGATAAATAAGGTATTTTTGAATCTAATGTTTAATGTCTAATGTCTAAAATCTAATGTTTAAACAGCAAAAAACATGAATTAGAATGAAGTACATAAAAGAAACCTATCACAGATATTAAATTAGAGTGAAATAACAAAATCTATCCCATTACAGGCTAATAGCCAACTTACATTGAGCTAATGAGGACATTTCTATACCTCAAAAACCTCATATAAATTAAGTAAAAGCTTTGCTTTTTCTTCTCCCAGCAAGTTTTTCATGATATTTTTTTAAAAAGTGGATTGACAACATCCATGTTATTCTTGGCAGGAATAGGAAAGTAACTTGCCATTGACTTATCCTGGGAGACTGTTTCTGCTTCTCAGTCTAGCCTACAGCTCTGACATTCCTGAATCCAAAGACTATCCAGGCCTGATTCGACTTAGCTCTAAGCTTAAATGTCAGCCAGATGTCACCATCTATTGAGAAGACGGATAATATTTTATTACTGCCAAAGGCCTGCTAGATAAAGTACTTCACAATACTGTACTTTTGTAGAAAAACCATAAATCACCTATTACAAGGTCCTCTAACATCCTGAATAAACATAAATCATCAAAAGAAGCACATATAAGTACATATATATATCTATATGCATGTTGGAGGGTGGGCCGTGATAGGAACTGATACACACACATACACACACACACACACACACACACACAGAGAGAGACACACACACACACACACACAAAGGACAGCACTTAAACAGTTTTTATTTTATTTATTTATTTATTATTTATTAATTTGATTTATATGCCGCCCTTCTCCGAAAACTCAGGGCGGCTTACAATGCGCTAAGCAATAGCCTT
>JANHFK010002382.1:30723-42386 GCA_036250565.1 Sibynophis collaris | reverse complement strand
GTATACTGGGTTTGGTCCAAACTGAGCAAAATTTGGATAGATCTACTGAAATACATGGCATTTTTATTAGTCGTGGTGAGTTTATGGTATAGAGAGGAGAAACCTTGCATCCAGCAATGAAACAGAGCCGTTTCTGATCTCATAGGCTTTTAATTCACTACAGGTGAATTATACACTGCACGTCAAGGTATGAGATATGAGATGTTCCTCATGTTTTACCTTTCTTAGGGTAGCTTGGACAGGATCCTAGTTTTGCTAACTCAGAGGTTTCCAGATTTTTAATCTTCAGGGAATTCACTCTTGACTCCATATTACATCCCAAGGCAAAGGAGGCGTCCTGTTTACAATTATTATTTCAGATCAAATTTTCATGCATTAATTTGGATTTGTGTCATATCGCAAATATGACACACTATTGTAATGTGGGCAAGCAAGTCTGGTGCTTTATCAACTGAGGAATATTTTGCTTCTCTAGACCAGCTGAAAGCCACGGCTATAAGATGTCAACAAATCAAGGGGTTTTCCCCCGACAGTGTTCTATTTTGGCCATCCATAAAACAAGATTAGGAGCAGAAGAAATATTTTAATGCTATTCACAGTCTTCCAAAATTAAAAAAAAAAGAAAATATACAGCTTAAGTCATTTGAGTTTCCCTTCATTTTCCCCCCCAATCTATTTCTCTTTGTATCAAAGCATAAGATAAGGTGAAGGAGCTCAGACTGAACATGGGAGAAAGGAGGAAAGAGAAATATTCCATGAGGCAAAATCCTTCTCAGGATAGCTCTGCTAAGAAATTAGGCAAAAGGTACTTTTAATATAAATCACCTGCAGTTTAGTTGAGTTTGCTTATTGTTTGACTCAATTTCAAAAACAAGGAATTAAAATGGAGCAAAAGTAAACCTGGAGCTTTTTTCCTAATTAAAAAAAATAAAATAAAATAACAATTAGAATATCAGAATATCATCAGACAAAAGGCCTATTCTATCCCCTCCCCCCCAAAGAGCTATCTTTGACTGCATATTGGTTGTGGTATATTTAAATAGTTGTTTAATAAAATACATCTTTAAGTCAAAGGTTAGGGAAGTCATCAGTAGTAGGGCCAGAATAATCCATCTGCTGTTGCCATGGCACCAGGGAATTGAGGGTTGGGGTCCATGTGACTCTAATGAGTAATTGCATACAGTATTAATTCCATTCTTCCAGCACATTTATAAACAAGAGAACTAGTAGGCAAAAAGGGTGTATAAGTCTTGCATACAACCAAGTGTGAAGGTTCTGTTCCTTAGCTTTCCAAAATCCATGCAGTTCTTTAGTCAAGTTCAAGAGAAGTCCCAGAGAGCATTTTTTCCCCTCCTCATAACTCCTTTTCAAAATGGCGGCATGACCCACGACAGTCCGCTTTGCTTCAGTCCAAAGAGAAATGCAAATTCACCTCACTGCAAAACCACAAAACCATGCGCTGGTTTCAGAGTCAGCTTACGTTCCAGAAATGTCGGGGGTCAACAAGACGTTTCAGCAAACCGGGCCCATTTTCAACCAAGCGGAAATCATTCAGGCTTCCCAGCTCTTTGTAAACATCCACGTAAATGCCATAGAAAACCTTCGTCTGTATTGCATCTCATTTCCAGTTATGCAAGGTTTTACTTGGATAAAAGTGTTTTTTTTGGGAGGTAATTGTCGCTCAGACACTTCGTGGTGCCCTCTCAAACTCGTGGGTCCTTCTATTCCTACCTTTCTTATTTTCCTGTAGATGCTTCCATTTGTTTGGGTTCACCTGGGCATTAGCAGGTCTTTGCCGGCGTTGTTTGCGGTCCCGTTTCCACACCTGCTCGCAGAATTCATCCATTGTGTTTAGGTTGGGATGGTTGATGAGCTGCATGAAGTCTCTATACCACACTTTCTGGATGGGGGTCATGCCGTTGGAGGCCTCCTTGACCTTGGCACTGTCTCCTTCTTCTTCTTTATGGAGAAGCTCTTCCAGGTGTTCTGTGTCTATGATCTCCAAGGTGACCTTGAGGAGGGTTTGCATGAAGCCGTGCTCCACAGCGTAGCAGAAGTAGAATCCCGAGTCCTTCCGCTGCAAGCTCCGAAGGAGAAGGCCTTGCTCCGTCCGGATCAAACGGTCATTTACTTTGATCTGTGGAGGAAGAAAGGAAGTTCCTGTTTAAGTAGGGATCTGAAACTCTGTTCAGCCATGATGGCTCATTGGATGAGGCTTTCTATCAGTCTAGGCTACTTCTCAGGCCTTTCTGAACAGGAGGAGAGGAGGAGGAGACTGATGGGACTACGAGTTCCATCTTGAGTCGACACGGCGTGGCTGTGGCTGATGGGAGCCTTGCCCAACACATGTAGAGGACACAGAAATACGGCCTATTTTTGCCCATGCTTTAGCAAATGACTCGGAGAACACTTTGGGAATCTAGTCTTACCAAATGCGTAGCTATTGCCAAGCAACGAATGAACCATGAATCCTTCATACAAAATATGGTTTTCTGCCTTGCACAATTCCTTCCTTCCTTCTTACCTCCTCCGACTTCCCCAGCTCAGCTGAAGCCGCCTTGGAAAAGAGGCTTCCCCTCTTACAAAGGAGGTGAGGATGGGACCTTCCAGGCTACTCTACAGTCTTACTATTCCCCCTGGAAGCAGGCAAAGCTAACTGTGTCCTGTGGGGAGGAGGGGAGACACCGGAGCCAATTGCTGAGGGGCTTCCAGGACGCAGGAGAGCCTCTCTTCTCCCTGGGAACTTTTCACTGGGTGTTGAAATGGAATAAATCAGGAGGTTCTAGTGTTGTCCTTGCAGGATGCAAGATAAGCTGGTCTCAGGCTAAAGTTCTCAGGGGGGGAGCACAATGCATTACGGGATGGTGAGGATGAGGATGATGACGACCACCAGAATTAAGGGGCCAAGGGACACAAGCTCTTACCTCTTCTTTCCGGTCCTCATTTTGCTTCTGAAACTGCCAGTAGACCAGAGCGCGCTGGGATTTTGGGCTGCACTCCAGGAAAGTGCTGCTGTTCTCTACGCCATAGATAATCTTCTCTTCCAGCCCGGTCCCGCTTGGGTTATCTGCAGAGAGCAGGAAGAAGAGGCATCACATTAGCCTGGCTGCATTCACCCAGAGCCCTCTGCACGTGGAAGGAGACGCTCTCATCCAGGGAAGACGGTTTGGAAACAAGAGCAAAGCCAGGTCTTCCTAGGCGGCCAGACAGTTATGTGTCTATGGGAGCCTGGGGGTACATTTCTTCTTTAGAAATAAAAATCAGCTCCTGGTGACTTCATACAACCCCGGCCTCCTCCTGGGAGGTTTTCCAGTTTCTGTACTAGGAGCTGACTAGATGCCACCAAATAAAATCTAGGATTTATGTTACTTACCTCCTCTCTAGAATCACATAAATCTGGGATTTATGCTGCTCTTGTCAGCCCTGAGCTGCCACAGCTGTGAACGGATGAGATCTGTAGAAGTAGCAACCTTGATTGCCACCCATCCTAAACACCCATCCTAAACCCACAGGCCAAGATCCGGGATCAGCTTTAAGCAACCAGTTTAGGTTGCTCCGGCAAGTCTCCTCCGGCCCACGGACCTTTGGCTTGTGTCGCGGGGCAGATGGGAGTCCGGAATCAATTTGGCCAGGCACAGCCCAACCAGCACTTGTCCCATCCTTAAGATTACAGGCCTAACGTCCTTCTGAAAGGATTCTCTTTGGAAACAGTGCTGGCCCTGTGCTGCATAAGGACAGAGGGCCTTTGTTCCCTCAGTGGCCCCTGGGGACATTATAGTCCTCCCGCTACTTCTGCTGACACGTTTTGCATGGCTGAACTTCTCCCTGTTCTCATTTTCAAGAACCACAGAACCACGTGGCCATTTGTCACCCCTGGCTCCCTCACCCCATGCCTCCAACCTGCCTGGATCACCTGTGGGAGGAGAGTCAGGGCAGCCCGTGGGAGGTGTGAATCGGACGGTGCCCTGTAAGGCCTTTCCAGACTGGGAGCCTCTCTCTTACTGGACGGTCTGAGCTCCAGCGTCTCCACCAGAGAGGCTACAGCAAGTCCTCTGCACCCGAGGAAGAGCTGGAAGCTGAAGGCATCTAACGAGACGTGTGAGTTGGCAAAGAGGCCCTTCAGAAGAATCCTCCTCTCCTGCAGGGGCACTCAGGCCATTGAGCTGAGCAGGACATTTCTTCCGCTTCACCCCCAGCTTCTTCTTAAGCCTGTCCCTGGTTGCTTAGTCGGCCCTGACACAGGTGGCAAACCTGCCCTTCCAAGCACCCCCCCAAACTCTCCCCACCTGCCCCCTTGCAGGAGGTGCTTGGTCAGAGAGGAAAGAAAGCCAGGGGGCCCCACCAGCTCCTTTTGGAACTCGGCCTGCAGTAGGTGAGGCCAGCCCCCTTCCCTGCCCTCGCAAGGTGGAGGAGCAGCAGTGGACCAGGAAGAGAACTGAGGCCAGCTCAAGGGTGGCCATGGGCTGCACTGGTCTCAGCCACGAGGAAGAGCTCACAGCCTGCCTATTTCCAGAGTTTGGGGGAGGCCATTCTGGGGTGGCACTGAGGGCTCTTTCCGTTCCTCTCATGCAGCCGCCACCAACCCTCCTTGGCGTCTGAAAGCCTCCCGTCTCAGTGCTGAGCCTGATTAAGGCATCTCTCAGCCCAAACGCTCGGCATGTCTGACTTTGCAAGGCCTGGGACTATTTCCTCATGGCCCGTTCTCTTTGGTTGCAGCCGAGTTCGTCAGACATGTTGGGGAATGCTAAGATATCCCAAGATAAAATAGTTAATCTTTGAACTGCCGGGGTTCCTTTGCTTCTGGGGCTTCAACGGGACCCCCTTCCTGTTTGGAGTCCCTGGCAGGGCCCGGATTCCAGGTGATCTTTCTTCATGGGGGTCTCCCGGGGGCTTTCAGGGGGCGAGAGCTTGGCAATCACAATCTTTTCAGCCTGTTTTGTTCTCCAAGTAGAAGATACGCTGCCTCCTGCAGGGCCATCCATTGTCAGAGCCTGCTGGCTGCCTACCACTTTGGCAAACAAAGCCTGTTTGTTAAACTGCCGTCCCCAGGAGGAAGCCAGCAAGCAGGCCGGTTGCTTTCATGTTGACGACAGGCTAATCAAACATATCCCCTTAATGAGCTTCAGCTATCCGAGCCCAAGCAGGGAAAGTCTCAGGGAAGAAAACAGCTAAGCAAACCAGCCGATATGAGACAATTAGGAAGGCAGCCATTCACAGGTTCTCACTGTTTGCTCCAGGATGCAAGGGGAATGACCTTTTTTTTTTTTTTTTAGAAAAAGGATTGTTTGGAGCAAAACTCCAGCTTCATTGGAGGGAGTCGGGGAGGGGCGTGGAAATTACCAAGGGGAACTAGAATTGAAAGGAAGAATTAGACCCAGTGAGGTTCAAAGGCAGCCGGCAGTCGATGCTCTAAATCTTGGAGCTGAAGGATCCCTCTGTCCCCGGCTGTTCCGCCGGCCCTTTCACCACCAGTGTTTCTGCTAGCAGTCTCGTCTGCTTATTTGCCCACCTGCAGGCTTCCTGCACTCTTCTCTGCTCCCCTAAACGCAAGTCCAGGCCTTGGGATGGCTCAGCAAAAGGTGGCAATGGCTTTCTTTGTCCAGCAGAGGGGGCTGCTGCATCGTGCAGGATGTTTTCCTTCTGAATTGGAAGGGGAAGGTTGGGAAGGGAGGCCAGGATGCCCTCAGGTAAATAGCCCCCCAGGTAGCAATCAAATACACCTGCGTGTGAAAGGAAATCCCAGTCGGGTGGCTTTTCAGCCAGTTAAAAGGCAAAGCATTTGGGGATGGGGGTGATTCTTTCCCCTCCAGCTTTCCAGCAGACGGCAGCCAAGGGCCTGGTGGGCTGTTTGCTTCCTGCCTTGCTGGGTCTTGTGAAGAGGGCCGCGTGTGGGTTGACCTAAGGAATCCTAACTCACCGGGATGTTGGAGGTCTGAGCAGTGAGTGAGAGGGTCTCCATTCCGGATGTCCTGCCGTCTGGTGCGCCTACAGGAATCAGGGTGAGGAGAAAGAAAAACAACCATCACATTCACTGCATTTTTAAAAATGAAATTAATATTCTAGACTATCTCAGTTCCAATCGGATCTCAGAGTGAAGGCTTATTCGCCCACTGAATGGGTCAAGATATTAAAACAAAGTAATAACACATTCAGGAATCCGATCCAAGGTGGAAAAAATGGAAGAATGAATTCATCAACATTTGTGAAAAAAGATATTATAAATAATTGTCAGCCAGGGCTGTGCTTAAAAATCAATGCTTCTGATTCATTATTTCTGGGAATATTCTAGCCAAGACTGTAAATGCGTTTTGCTTATCACAAAAGTTGCAGATTGATTTGTAGACAGTTGGATCAAGAAGAGCGGAATTCGCACATTCGGTGCAACTTTTATAAATGCACAAATAAACCTACAGTGCCTCTTTTGCTTCTGAAAATAAGACCAGTCAAGGTTTCTCTAACTCAAGTAATTTGACTTTCCCGCTAAAGGAAATTCCGCTCATGTCTTCTAATGTCTCCTCTCTGCATGATTGTTCTTGTTATTCTCCACCTCATCCCTGTGAACCTCTGGAGAAGGAAGCTATTTCAGTCTTGGGGGGGGTCTTTATTTGGTCTGCGCCCCTCCTTTCTTCCCTGGCAAGCATTCGTACCAGAGGACCTGATCCAAGAAAGGCTGACCCAGGTGCCACCTTCTCCTTTTCCTAGAATCATCTCAGTTTTAGGACCTCTGGACAGAACTGGATTTGTAAGCATACTGCTAGCCTCCATCAAAAATTAATGAATGCTTATTTAAGAAGTGTCCTGTTCATGGAACAGGTGTGTCTAATAGAGATTTCTTTGGGCTTTTCTGAAACTGTAATTCCACCATTTGCATAGCGTATTCTTTGCAAAACCTTTGTCTGTTATAAGAGATTATTGGGAATATACGGTAGGTAGTCCTGAGCACAAGGATGACTTACAAGGGGCTTGATCATTGTTTTGTTTTGAAACATCATGTGTTATTATTGTCTTTAAAAAAGGATGTTGCACAAATAACTTTAAAAAAAATAATCAAACACTGTTCCAGTTGAGGCTGCCACTGTTGTGTTCCTATTGCAAAAGACCAGAGAAAACAAGGCTGTTGCTAGAAGCCAAAACCTTCGTCTGTCAAAGGGAGGAAAGGGAAGAGAGGATAAAGAGGCGGCAGCAGAACCGAAAAACCCTCAAATCATGTTGAAACTCAAAGTCCAGGAAGAAAAAGGCACAGCGCAGGGATTCTCGCCTTTTTCCCTGGAAACCTTAACAGAGGTCAGAGAGAACATTTTGTCCCATTGTTTTAAATGGAACCAGAACATTAATTAATTGGTCTGGAAAATATTGACCAACACTCAATTCCCATATCATTCCTTAAACTAGCAAAAAGGACCAAACTGATTAACAAATACGTGGCTGTTTTAATGCCTGTGCTCACTCCGTTCTTTTAAAGGTAGGTTCCAATGTTAAGTTGTGATGGGGTTTGTTTTTTTTACTTTTCTCTCTCTCTTGTTTTTAAATCTTGGTGTAAGTTTCTTTGCAAGGCTTTTCTCTGAAAAGGAGCATATTGATTTCTGACTTCTTGTGCCAGTTCCAGAAGAAGCTCCCCCCCTTTTATGGAAATAATTATATGACAATAATAAATAAGGAAAGGCTTAATCTGAAGGCTCTGATAAGTAATTCACTGTGTGAGTCACGGTTTGAGCTAATGCCATGGGAAAGTGTGTCAGGACTTGGGATCTTCCTAAGGAATCACGTGGATTTGGAGGAGCCAAATTCTTCCATGGTTAGCCTAGGAAGGCCTTGCATGGACAAGCTGAAAATGAGCCACCAGATATTGGCACTAAGACAGACAGAGGATGAACGGAAGCCTTTGGTCGTTTCTGAAAGCCGACGGTGTCCTTGGCGCAGTCCCAGCGCCACCAAAGCAGCCCAAGGAATGCTGCCTGTGGGACCAAGGGAGCGTCGGTCGGGTGGCCAGAGAGGCGTGGATGCCGGGACTTGCCTCTTGGCCGTGGGAAAGTAGCGGGAGCAGGAAGCCCCGTCCCAGGCGCAATAGGGGTCCCTGGCCAGGCAGCACTCCGCGCAGGCTTTCCCGTAGACGTCACAGCGGTGCAGAGGAAGCTGGGAGACTCCGACCGCGGAGCCGATGTAGAGCTGTTGCTGCAGGGTTGGAAAGAGAAGAAGGAAGCAACGGTAAACTACTCAGCCGGGCGGCCAGGGGTCACGCTCAAGGCTGTGCAGGAGCAACTGCTACCAACACAAACAATAATATTGTGGGACTGGTAGAATTATGCAGCCCCCCCAGAAAAAGAAACTCCCAACTCTTTGATGGAAGTGGAGCTGCACAAGGAATCTTTTTGCTTATTATTAGAGGCAGCAAACAAGTCAGTGGAGTCTACTCACAGAGGCCCTACTCCACGTTTTTATTTCTCACCCACCCGTCCATCCATTTACACGTCATCCTGCACGGTGGCCCCCAGAGCTTCTACTTCACTGTTGGCCAATCAGGAGCAGATTTGTTGAGACCAACTGCTAGAAGAGCTCCGGAGGACTTGGGGACACAAATGCACAGTTGCCTCGCCTGCCACTGTTTGAATCGGCTGCTCCTCTCCACCCCAAGGCTTACTTTGGAGAGGAAATCTGCACCCTGCAGATGCTTCAAGGGAGGAGAAGTCCCTGCAGGGGACCCTTCGCTCCTTCATCCCTGACCGTGAGGAGGAAAGCAGCTCTTTCAGCCAATGGACGGAAGCTCATCCCGAGAGAATAAATTCATCTTTTCATCCTAGGAAAGTTTCCTCCTTCCCAGAAGAGGCTCAGAAGACCTGCAGCTTTGGAGGTTCTGGAAACAGGACTCCGCCTGTTCTCAAAGGCCCTTCAGTGGAAGCGAGTGAGGCCAGGGACCTGTCAGAGCGCATCACACAATGGTGTGACTCTATAGCCCCCCCTTTGCACAAATGACTTGGGCTTCCTTAGACCAAGGGCGCTTTAATGGGGGAGATTTGCTTGCCAGAGAGGGGGAGGGGGCCGATTGTCATCCCCCCTGAATACACGAAGGGAACTTTGATCGGAAAGACTTGCTTAAGTGCATGGCTTGTTATACACCAAACCGGCTCTTTGAAAAAAGATTGTGAAAATAATCAAAAGCAGAGCATTCTGATATTCACACGCACACTTGACACCTCAGCAAAGTTTTCGGCATAGTTTTTTTTTCATAATAGCACATTCTTTTAAATCTCTCTCCCTCTCTCTCTCTCTCTCTCTCTCTCTTTCTACATGGAAGAAATTCCAGACAAAATACTTCATGTCAAATACATTCATGTTAGGCAGGCTCCTAATATTTAATGGGGTTTCCAGCATATTTATGATCAATAAATCATAAATCATTATAATCAATGTCAATAAAACAAACACATACTTGCTTTTAAATATTTAACATTAAAAAAAATAAAATAAAAAAGGATTTGTGATAAAAGTTAGAAAGGATTCTAGGCAGGCTCTCCACTTTGCCTGCCAAATATCCCAGGATAAACCTCCAGCGACCAACCTTCAGCTCCTAACCATTAGGGAATCCTGTCCTGCAGCGAGTCAGAAACTATGATCTTTTGGTGACACAGAAAGTGACCCCTCAAAGGCCACCTCAGGAACTGAACTTGCCTTCCTGGAACATGCTGCAGTGTGAAATGTTGGTGTTCTTGAAAACGTTAAGCAGAATAACAGGATAACAGAGTTGGGAGGGACCCCGGGGGTCTTCTAGTCCAACCCTTTGCCCTGGCAGGAGACCCTCCACCATTTCAGACCAAGGGCTGTCCAGCCTCTTCTTAAAAACCTCCAGGGATGGAGCCCCCCCACTTCTGAAGGTCGTTCCACTGACTGATCTTTCTCACTGCCGGGAAAGGTCTCCTTACTTCTAGGTTGCTTCTCTCTTTTCTCCTCTGCATTGGGAAGAAAGACCCCCTGGGAGGTTCTGCTTGCAGGCCTGGAGAAGTCCTGGCCTCAAAGGTTGAATGTCTAACATGGTTTGTTGAAAGGCGGCTCTTCCACTTTCTGACACGTGTGCAATGGACTTGACTGAAAGCGAGTCAGTCAGTGGGGAAAAAGGGCCCAGTTTCAGCTGAAGGGCTGCCAGGTTCCACGAGGACTGAGAAACACCGATACAGAAAAAAAGATGTGGCTGATTTAAGCCCTCATCAAAGTTAACACAATCCTTAGAAGAGGGAGGAGGCCCTGCCTTGTTCTTTCACTTCACTTTTAGGAAAAAGAACTTTGCATTTTCTTGCTGATAGGATTCCATGTGAGAAATTATAAATATTTAGGAAGAGCAAAATTCACACCTAGAAAGCCAAATTAAGCACTTTGAAAATTCAATAAATATTTAAGAATTTCGAGGTTCTGTTTACACCTACCTGTTTCGTGGAAATCTTCATGGCTGACACAGGTGTGGGCTCCTGGAACAAAAAAAATAAGAGTTAAAATCAAAGGTGCTTTAAGGAGCTGCTCTACTTGGTGGGATGCTCTCTGGAGGCATTTGCGGTTGCTATGGAGGTATTCAAAGGTTCCCCCACGGCAATTCAGTAGACCTTCTTAAGTTAGAGGGGGTCTTTACACAGCAGGTGGGCAGGGGTCTCCCTGAGTTTCAGCCATATGGCCCTGCAATACTTCCAGGGACGTCTCCTGACCTGGGGAGAAAGGTAACCTCCTCTGTTTCCACTGGCTTCATCCCCCGGGGGCTTCTGGCAGGGACCGCCCTGTGGGGGAGGAGCTTCCTGCTTGAACTGAATATGGAAAAGGCAGACCCCCCGCCCCCCGGAGGACCGGTGGGGCTGAAGGGGAGGCATAATGTGGCCGAGAGCCTCAGGGTCATGATGAGAAATAAAAGCCATCGATCAATCAACCAACAAATCAATTCCATCTCCAATTCCCTCTTTCCTTCTATGTTAACTATGACTTAGCAAAAATAAGTCCCATCTTATTAGGGTGTATAAGCCTCTTGCAATGGTTGTTTCCTTCCATGCTGCTAAAACTGGTAACAGAAAAATGCGGAGCAGAAGGAGGAGGAAGAGGAGGAAGGCTCCGGGCCACTAATTTCTGGTAGAAATGCCGGGTTGAAATTCCGGTGCAAGTCTAAGTATGAAAACTACTGACGTTCTTGAATTCCCTAAGAGCACGAGGGCTTCGACTGATCTGCCGCTTCATACTGCTCTACAGCCCCCTCTGAGCTGTTTACAGAGTCAGCCTCTTGCCCCCCCTCCACCCCAACCATCTGGGTCCTCATTTTACCCACCTCAGAAGGACGGAAGGCTGAGCCAACCTTGAGCCGGACAGGATGGAACTGCTGGCAGTGGGCAGGGAGTCAGCCTGCAATGCTGCCTTCTGTCCACTGGGCCCCCAGGGCTGGCCTGCTCATTCTGGCAGTGGAGCATTCTTGGCAGAAGCTCTGAGGCCTCCAGGTGACTCTTTGGCAGCCTGAATGGTGGGGAGGAGGCTGGGAAACGGGTGGGAGACCCACAGCCACCCTCAGGAACAGGCCTCGGCCACGGGGAATCCCACATGGGGGGGGGGATTCTGATTTTAAAGTAACCCTGGACTAGAGGCAAACGGAGGTCAGCTTTGCTCAGTGAAGGAAGGAGGAAAACACGTTTAAATTACTCCAT
>JANHFK010002382.1:8083-18186 GCA_036250565.1 Sibynophis collaris | reverse complement strand
GTGGAGGGAGGACTTGGCAAGCGGAGCTGATGAATGGGCCCCCTGACCGAGCATGCAGGATAACTCACCAATTGGGGTAATCAAAATATTTGATGGGTTTGAAATACTTCTGAGTCGTCATCACATTTCTTAGAATGAAGTGCTTACATTTAGGAGATCGGTACCAAATAGAGGGTGAATGCCCAAGGTGATCCCGCAGAGGTGGAGTCTTCTAAAACTGTGAGAGTGTCAGGCTAGATTTGACTGATTACTAAGGACGTCAAAAATGCCGTATCCCAGGCATCCCAGACATAAGATACCATCAAGAATATTGAACAATTCTCAGAGGACGCTGAGGATTGGAATCTCTCTGTGTAACAACATGCAGGCTTGTCATGTATAATCTATCACCTCCATTGCTTTCTGCTTCCACACAGGAAAAATCTCTGGAAAAATAAATGCTAGGCTGTAATGAATGTCTGTTTTTTATGTGCAAGTTATTAAATAGACGGCAGATGCAAGCAATAAGATATGCAACCGTCTCTATGCCTGACTTATTAATCTTGTACTGTATTTTTCAAACTACATTTGGACAAGAATTTATCAAGTATAATTGTTTTTACAGAGACTATTCTTACTTCAATCCTGCAAAATTGCAATGATTTTTAACTGTGATTCTAAACATTAATACCATTCTGTTCCTCTTTTGCCCTTTAGATTTCTTGCAACCATTAGTTTAGTTTGATTTGCCACAGTCAAACAGACCAGCCTACAAAAGTTTTATTCCAAGAGCCAATCAACTTTCCAAATGATTGTAAATGTATCTTTAAAATATAGTTCTCCCCCAGTCATTTTAACCGATTTTAGACATGCAGGATGGCTGATGGTGCAAACGTTGCCCTACGTTGCCCAGGTTTTGGATGGATTAAAAAAATAAAATACAGGTTCCTTGTCTGATCACTTGGATTTCTCTGAAAAAGGGACAGGGTAGCCAGGTTGATATTATGGGTCTAGGACAACTCACACGGCCAACTGGTCACAGGATAGCTTTACTCAGGCAATTCAACAAATATTAAAGCTAAATTAATTTCAATGGAACCATGGCCAATAATAATAATAAAGAAAGTCAATCCAGAAATACAAGAGTTGCAATAGATAAGTTGCCCACGGTGAATTGCCATATCTGCCTGGGAGCATCACTTTAGGTAAAACTTTCAACCAGGCCACTGAAGTATCCCATGTCCTCTTTCATGTGTGAACCCTTCAGGTAGCTGAACACAGTCGCTTCCCCTCAGTCTCTCTTGAAAGCTTAACCTACCTAAATTGTTCACCTGTTCCTCGTGGGTCTTGATTTTGAAACCCTCCCCTAACTGAGAGCCGTTTTCTGAACTTCCTCCAATGTTTGATTGCCTTTTTTGAACTGTATTGCTCAGAACAGAATTCAATCTCAATTCAAGGTACCATAGAATGGAGCAATGGTTTCCCAGGATGCTTATGGTCCCCCTGGTCATCTTAGGGTACCACAACATAAACATTTGCTTCTTTAGCTGCTAAGTCCCACTGCTGGCGCATGATCTTGCTAGAAGAACCTCAAGAATGTCCTTTTCACACATCCTTCTACCCAGCCAGCTCTGCCCCATCCTGTACTCATAGCTTACCTGTATCCTCCCCACCTGCCTAACCTTACCTTTCTCCTTGTAGATTCTGTCCTATCAAGCTACTACTCAAGCTTGCCTTGTTCTTGTTTTAATACTTTGTCTTCTAAAATGTTAGCTCCCAGAATTGTGTCCTCTGAAGTCTTGACCATTTCCCTTCAACTACCCTACCTAGGTCACTGATAAAAGTGTTGACCCTCACAGGACCCACAACAGAGTGCCCTCCACTCTGCCTTCTCCTTCACGCTTAAGAGAAGCCATGATCAAGAGTGTTGGGGGCCAAATGGGAGTCCCTCTGACATGCTATCACCCAGCCATCATTATTTCACTTGGTTACTAAGCAGAATATCGTGAGAGATCTTTACTAAAGTCCAGGACCATCATTCTCCTGATCAACTAAACTAGTAACTCTATTAAAGAGGATTAATCTGGCACAATGTATTGTGATAAACCCCTGCTGGCTCTTGATAACTGTAGCATGCATCTCCAAGTATTTAGAAAAAGGCTGTTAATCACCAGAAGACCCCGCCTAGCATCGTTCCAACTAAGAGCAAATCATCCAGATAGAGCAAACCGTGCCTGTCTCCCACATCTAACTCATGACCACATTAATCTGCGCACAGGGCAACACACGAGCTACAACAACCAACATAAGGGAAGTGCCAATGCAATTACTTTAATAACCTCCAATGCTAAAAAAAACCCCATAAATCTGACTTTGCAGATGACTCAGTTCTTTGGACAAAGTGGCTATAAGACTTACAAGCTTGCCTAAGGGGGGGCTCTCCAGAGAAGGCGGGGTGGGCAGTGGGGTGTCCGAATGCCTTGGGTGAGTCACCAGTCTACTTGATTGCAAACACACTTATCACTTCTGACCCTCATTTGCACCGCATGGCTTTGGTGCTGCTACAGGTCTGTAGCAAAAATAATTTGTTTTTAACGCCATATATTTAACAGCTTTTATAATATTTTGTACAAGAGCCAACTTGGCGCAAGAGTGAAGAAACCTGAATTCAGGTCTCACCATAGGAGTTATTTTGCTTTAAATGTGGAAGCTGAACAAACTGTGGCATTATATATGCATTTGCTATCTGATCATCCTAAACTTTATACATCAAGTCCTCAAAGAGGAATGGCTATGACAACCTGACTTTTGTTGTCTGACTTAAATCTTAAATTGAGCTCTCTCTGGATTGTCCTTTTCATTCCCTTCCTCAAAAAGAAATAATAACTTTCCGCTAATAAATAGTATGGTTGAAGTATAAAATCAGCTATGAAAAATTGACTGCGTTGTATCCTTCAAGATGTATGTTCCAGCAGACATAATTACAACGTCTTCTTTGACAAGTTAAAATTACTCTATAGAATTCGATTTTAAACAAGCTTATAGATTTTTTCCCAAGAACATATAAATGGTTCCCTTCTGAATAAGACGGAGCTGGCTTATGCAGTGAAATATGTATTTTAGTGGACTCTGGACATATTATATTAGAGGTTTGTTTCTGATTCAGAGGCCGTAGGAGTAATTGTATGCATTGTAATAGATTTACATTCAGGTTATGAAATGGATTACAGATAGAAATTACAACTGACATTTGATAACGCCCTCATGGCGATCATAATAAAAGTGGCCTGGAAGACATATTTCTAAAACGTTTAACCACATTATTATTCAAAAGTCTGCTTTTCCTTTTTGTAAAAAAAAAAACTATTTAGTCAAATTCTGAGAGACAATGATTAGTTTTTTGTTCTGGTTTATTCTGGTGATTGATCAGAGATGAATAACATTACATCTCCATTATTATTTTTGACATTGATTTAATCTTCTTCCAGTTTAATTGTAGTTCCATTTCACACTAAGCTCTCTGGCTTTCAGTCCTGGAGTTCACATTCTCAGCTAACAGGGAAAAATGACCAGCGTAATACAAGTCACTGAAGCTTCTTTACCTCCTTTTAAATCAAGCTCATCTTCTTCCAGTCCAGTTTCATTCAGTGGAGGTTCTGTGATAGATTGTGTAGCCTTGTTTCTCTGCCAATCTTTGGCTTGATAAATATTGGCAATTTGCATGGATTTTGAAATACGGAATATGGAACATCTGTTATGACAAATTGATGCTCACTTGTGTTTCAAATACATTGAAATATGTTTCTTGCAATCATACGTCTCTCACGGCCTCATGTTTATGGGATGCCTCAAACAGTGTCAGACTTTTGATGTTGGAAATATATCATATTTGAGGCACTATATTATTCATATGATTTCAATTTGTTCTACGGTTGCCCTGTCTTGGTGAAATATTGACATGACTGTTAATATGGTCTTTGCAAGAAAAATAAAGCTTAATGCAGTGTTTACGTAGTGTTGATGTATCAAAATATGTAACTTATCAACTTAGGAAAGACTTTAGACATATCAAGCCAGAAACGTAGCAGAAATGATGATTCTGCATTGTCAGCAAGAAAATGGGACTTATGTGTCTTTGAAGGAACGTGTGTGAATAAGCTGATATTTATGAATTAAATGGAAAGACTAATAAACAGGGTTCTGTGTGGACAAGGCTTAATTGATTTTGCATATCAACCTGAGGGGTGTTTGGAGGAATTTCTCTGTGTTTAATATTGTTTTGTCATTTGCTGTAGTTCTTACTTGGTTTTTCTTTCCCCTTGGACAGTGAAGCATTCAAAAGAAGCAAGGGAGACGGTACAATCAACAGACCCTGAGAATCTTTTTCTGAGCTGCAGCTGAAAAGCCCCTCCCCCCACCAGAGCCTTTGTTTTAGGGGCTAATCTATGGAAACAAGTGGAGTGGCTGCCTCACAGTTATCTTTTTCTGCCACTTTCATATTTTCCCCAGAAGTTTCTCATCTATCCTGTTTTAACAGTTGTGGCTGATGTCAGGGGGAGGAGGAGGAGGAAGATAGGGAGAGTGGCTGAAATGGAAGATAAATCACGCCAAACGCTCACGGACCCTAGATGGGGGGAAAGGGGTGAAGATGAGGCCCTCGTACCAAAGAAAAGGCTGGCTTTGTTGACCCAAAGGGTTGGGTGAATTTAAGTCGGTCCACCTTCTCTCTGGACCAAGATTGCATCTCCCCACTCGGCCTTCCTCCCTTTGAAAGGCAAATATTTTCAATATTCAACTACAGGAAGAGTCGATTATGAAGTGACAACTGTGTTTTCTCTAGATAGCAGTCGGCTTCTAATTTCATGGCCATGGAATATGGCCCAGCTGCCTTTTAGCCAATTTGAAACAATGGCCAAGTCATTAACTGCCTAATCATTGTGGGAAAAGACAATCAACAGCATTTGTCAGGTTTTTCATTGTTGAGAAGGCACTTGGTCTTTGGAAGCTACCTCCCCAAAGCTACATCGTATTATTGCAAACTTTGTTTTCTTTCTTATCGGTTGCAACTGTGGTAGCAGAACACCACACTGTTGCAACCTGGAAGGGTGTAGTAAAAACAAAAGCAGCACGGAGGCAGTGCCTTGAATGTCCTGCTGGGGCTGCCATCTTGATATTTGTTTACGTATTGCATTTCCAAACTGTCCATCTCACCTGAGCGACTTTGCAACTTGCACCCTTATCCTAGTATTTCTTAGCTTGTGAAGACCAGCAGTGCACAACCAGTGCACACAAGGGCTGAGGATCCCAAAGGAGCCTTGAGACTCTATTCTCCATATCTTGGTTGTATTGCTATTGTTAAGTAAAAAGTTACTCAGGACTTCCTCCAAAAAAAGCACTTTAGTTTTAAACGTAGCTACAGAATTAAGTCACATTCATGAGTTCCTTGGCGAATTACACAAACTTTGGGGTTAATTACCGGTCAAATTAAGCCTCAAGGATAACTATACTCACACAAAAAATGATCCCTAGATCATTTCCCTCAAGTGGAAGAAGACGAGAACTTCAAAGCCGTTCATTGTCCTCAAAGTTTAACCCCAAAGAATTTTTTCCCAGCTGGACCTCAGTCCTAATTGTCCACAGAACGGAGAAAATTTCTCAAGGAAAATGTAATGGTGGCAGTATTGAGAGAGCACAGAAGAAAATGCTGCTAATCAAATAGCCCAGTCACCAATTCTCTTTTACTTCAGGTTGTTCTCCTACCTCTTCAGATTGTCAGAATTCTCACAGGATTCAATATGGTCAAGACTTCTTTGCCTTTGAAACACAGATCACCTTGGGTTTCCTTTGTGATGCTTACTGAGTATCGGGGTGAAATCCAGCAGGTTCTGACAGGTTCTGGAGAACCGTTAGCGGAAATTTTGAGCAGTTTGGAGAACCAGCAAATATCACCTCTGGCTGGCCCCAGAGTGGGTGGGAATGGGGATTTTGCAGTATCCTTCCCCTGCCACGCCCACCAAGTCACACCACACCACGCTCACCAAGCCCACAGAACTGGTAGTAAAAAAAATTGGATTTCACCACTGCTGAGTATCACTATTTAGGCAAGAGGAAGAACTCCAGTCTCCAAGGCATTGCCTTACTGACACTCTTCAGACATCTGTTTAGAACTCTTTAGTATGTCTGACTTTTTCATACATACAGAATTCACAAAAATCACACAAGTGCCTATCTGAGAATTCAAGGTCAGCCATGTAAGTTTGTTGGATTACGTAACATGTATATCGCAATATAAAAACATGTCATATCGTCCTCTTACTCCAACTGGACTTTATTCCTGTTAAAGCTCCTTACGTGTCGGTTCCATCACATTGTTATTTTTCTTGCCTTATGTCAGCCTTGTGATTGGCAGGGCTGCTTTGGGATAATTATATTCCAATTACATGTCAATTAAGTGTAGACTGCAAAAGTCCAGGCAGGCACCAGAGGGCAATAAAATCCTTAGAGATGTTGTTTTATTTCCATCTCTTGTCATTTGGCGTTTGGCAGCTCTTATCTGGGAGCCAACTTTGAGGTTAGACCATCAAAGAAAAAGAGAACACAATTCCAGCCCTCTGATCCAGAAAACATGAAAAACCTCCCATTCACAGCTTTGATTGAGAGGGAGGGTCTTCAGGGCATAAAAGTATAAAAAGTCACTAGGGCAGTCACAATGCACACAAAGAAGGGGCGGGGCTTCAGGCGGACCATCCTGGCTGCCATCTTGGCTTTTGCATCTGTGTTGATGTATTCTAAAGCAGCCCCTCCCTTCTCAGCACCACGAAGCCATCAGACTTCCTCTGCAGAGCTTGGCTGTATGGACACCAATTCTTGGCCGTGAACTTTACACGTCAACCTTTTCCCCAGACTAAGAGTAAAAGGAAACAGGCCAGGTCAAAACTCTGGCGACATCACCAAATGCAACTCACCAGCACATATTTAGAGGCCTAAAATTTAAAAAATGAAAGTTTTCCCCCCTGGCTGAGAAAAGTCCCCTTCCTTGATTTACTTCGCTCCAAAACAGGACTTCCTCTCTCTTCCCTTGGGGCTTTTTAATGCCCATGATCTCAACACACACACACAGACACACAGACACACACACAGACACACAGACACAGACACAGACACACACACACACACACCTTAAGGAAATGAGCCTCATCTTCAAAGACAGCTAAGCGTAAGTCCTGGCCTACGAGAGGGAAGGTATTCAGCAGACCCCATAAAAGTGATTCATGAGATCCTCCCAACCCAAGTCAAAATATTAGGAGTGCCCAGATGGACAGGGAGACGGACTCATGCTGGGACACCGGCTGAGACAGAAAGGGTGGGTTTTATTTCCTCAGGGCCAAAGTGGACATGATGGAACCCCCCCCCATGACCTGGGTTAACACAGGAATCAATATCAAGCAAAGAACGCAGGCAAGTTACAGCCTGAAGAAGCCGGGGGGGAATTAACTCTCTCGGCTTTTCATTCTGCAACCAGGTGAGTCTCCTTTGCTCCCCTCCTGGGGCTATAAAACAGAAAATAACCCTGGAAGGAGGCAAGTGGCAGAGATCAGGCCGTTTCCACAAGGGGCCCAGCTGGTGTCTTTCTCCTGTACATCTTTATCTCCCTCTGAAGATCTGCCTCTGTGCAGCATCTATAATTTATTTATTATTGCATCTAAAGCCCCACCTTTATGCCTTTAATAAGGCAGCTAAAATACAGGTAGAAGACAGAATACAAAATATAACCATACAATCAATGCAGTTAAAGCCAAAATCTGAAATTACTTCATTCATTCATTCATTCATTCATTCATTCATTCATTCATTCATTGTACATGGATACCAATTCACCAATCAACTTATTAAAATAATTCATGCAAAAAATTGCCAATGCATTGAGTTATCATAACTGTTTCAGTTAGCAATAATTATCTCATTATTAGCCATGATACTTTCACTGAGAAAAACTATACCTATAAAAATTCCCATGTGCCGATTTCATTTTCAAATGGCTTAACAAACTCTTCAAACAGTTCAGCTAATAAGAAATAGTTTAAAGCTGCCATTGGGTAATTACTCTTATTAGGACAAATCACTGCATCATATAAACTAAGTTCAAACCTTGCTAAGGTTTACCTCAATTACCAAAATAATATATCTATGTAAATGTGCTGTACTTTATTTATGCAGAATGATATGGTGATTTTTTTAACTTAATATAGTTTTTTGATATTGTTAGATAGACTATTCTATTCTAGAAATTGCATTATGCAAGAAACATTATGTCATTGTCTTAATATTGTTCTGACTGACTTGTAGTGAAGCAGGTCACCAAACAAGTCACAAACAGATTGTTCTTTAGATAGCGAGAAAGAACCAAGGAAATGGAAAAACTCAAGCTTGCAGCTCTTTGAGGGTGACCACAAAGGAACTGCTGAGAGCGTAGTTTTGCAAAATACCTGTTACCTCGTTTTGCATGATGGGGGGAGCAAGACATTTAGCTTTTTTTTTAACATAGCAACAGGGGCTATATGTGATGTAACCAATCACTGACGATATGTGACATTTCCGTGTTTGTTGCTCTTGAAGACTATCTAAGTCCTTGCTTTTCCATAAGAGAGGGTTCAGATGTTCAGATGTTGCTAAGGCTGAATAGCTCTGAACCTATTTGCTCAAATAAAACCAACTTCTTTTGATTCCGTGGTTTTGAGCCTCTTCCTTCCTGCAACACTAGGAAAAATGCATTTGGCTTATTTGATTTGATATTCGAATTAGATATGATCTTGGTTTATATAACTGCTTCTTCCTTATGGCTATACATGGGTCTTATATTTCACCCAGCAACAGGATGAAATAAGTCTTTTCAAAGGTACCATAATTGAGTAGCTTTTTGGATAATAATCAGCACCATTTATCATTACACTGAAATACTCCCCCCTTTTTCTTTTGAAAAGCATAAAAGAAACCACACAGACATTTCATCGTTTCGGCTGAAAATACCTGAGGAAAAAGGAAAGTCCCTGCCATTAATCTGACAGGTTGGTCTTTCCATCTTCTCTCAAGTTAGGAAGCTCCAAAAAGCCTCCAGGAAGGTGAAGGCTGAGTCGTCCAAGCCAGGGCCTTGAAAAGGAGGGATGGGGGCCACCTGTCTGAGTCACGTGGCCATAGGCTCTCCCTTTTAAAAAATATGTATCTGGTTTATATCGTCTTTTGCAGAACTCTTGAGCACGTTTTATTAAGGATTACACAATCAAATTCCATTGATTAAAGTCATTCTGATTCAATCTGCGGAATTGAACGTAGCCGTCCAGATTTAATCGGATGAATCTCTTTATCTGGAATAAATCAGAAGAGTTGAAGCCAGGAACCTCCAGTAATTCTGTTCTAAGGCTCCCTTGTGATTTACAACATGTTACACGTGGCCTTCACAAGACTACAGATCTGTACAATAACACGCCTTCCATCTAAGGGGCGGTGGTGTGAACATGGTCATTCATATTTGTGGCTCCTAGGGATCAGCATTGGATCTGTTGATTCACTAAAGCTATTGTGTATATATGTAGGAACGTGGCAGTTGAACAAGAGGGTCCACCAAAGGATGCAAGGATAAAAGAGACAGGACTAGATTCAAAGGGTTGAGGCTTATTGGAGATTAAACTATTTCTTTCACGTAAATAATCTCTCAAAGTAATTGATAACCTACCAGATGGATAACCAAGAGTTGTAGAAAGCCCCCAAGTCACAAAGGTCCTACCTACCCTTTGGTTCTCTACCATCCGAAAACTGTAGAGTGTAAAACTGTCTACCGTGGACCTTACACATTTCCTAAGAGGTCCATAAAGGGGGCGTGCATAAGGGGACCAGCGTGCCTACTGCCCCTGTCCTACAGTCCCCATTGATATGTACTCATTTTATGTGTTTATGGCTATGTTTTTGCTTATCGTGAAATTTTTAAACTTTTTAAACTAATGTTTTAATGGGGTTTTTAGAAATGGGTGTGGATATATTTTAGTCTATCCTTAGGGTTTTTATATATATTTATCAAGTCACTTATATATATATATTTAAGGGGTGTTTTAACTGTATGTGTATATGTT
>JANHFK010002381.1:144750-155214 GCA_036250565.1 Sibynophis collaris | reverse complement strand
AAACATCCTGAAGAAACCAAAAGCAAACAAACCATTGCGATATTATCCCCTTCATGGATATGTCTGTGAAATCATTAGGGGTTGAACTTTACTTGAGGAAGATTTTGCTTTTTTGATCTGTGAAAAGGAATATGGGGACCAAAACAGTGGTGAAATCCAAATTTTTTTACTACCGGTTCTGTGGACGTGGCTTGGTGGGCCTGGTGTGGCTTAGTGGGCATGGTAGGGGAAGGATACTGCAAAATCTCCATTCCCATCCCACTCCAGAGGAAAGATACTGCAAAATCCCCATTCCCTCCCCATTCCTGGAGGAGGGATATTGCAAAATCTCCATTCCTATCCCACTCTGGGGCCAGCCAGAGGTGACATTTGCCAGTTCTCCGAACTACTCAAAATTTCCGCTACAGAACCTGTCAGAACCTGTTGGATTTCACCCCTGGACCAAAGGCCTAGTATTTTGATTAATCTATTATTATGACAATTGATAAGAGTTTAAGGCTGGTCTTTATATGATGAAATCAGGAATAAAATAAATGTACATACAGCCTAATTATTGAAATTAATTTAAAACGCAGAATATCTACTTATGCTTTTACATGTTGATTAGAAACCAGGAAATATCTACCATGAAGCCAGCTGTGTGAAGAGGGAGCATATATTGGATCATGACTTATTTGACTGGTTTTATTATATTTCATCAGTTTCATCTCTGTCCTACAATGGTCTAAATTGTATATATATCCAAAGAATAAAGACTCTAGATATAGGTGTCTTACAAATTTCAATCACATAAAAATGACAGTTCATGTGTAATGTTGTAATTAAGTTGTAATCATATAAATAACATGATTAGATAATTTCCATCATGACATCTAATGCAAGTAGGAAAGTATACAACCATTTCTCACTCCTTTGTTGACCTTGAGCCAATGTGTTTCACCATGTTTTGTCCTGACTATGGCTTCCTGTCTGGTGGTTTTGCAGAGGAGAATGAGATGGTCTGGGAGTCCCATTTGCCTAAGCAGTTGCTCAGCTTGTCTTGGCTGACATAGTCAAAGGCTTTTGTATAACCAATGAAGCATATACTGACTTGTCCTTGTTATTCTTTGGCTTTATTGGACAGCATGCATTGGCAATAATATCTCTTGTTACATTTTTTGCATCCGTTTGCTCTAAGCTTTTCAAAGTTCAAATCTACTGGGAGTGTCGGAGATCATGAGACTTATGAATTTTGGATTCATTCTGTCACTTTTGAAGCTCATTTTCTCTTAACTCCTTCCGAAAGGAACTTTTAGAACTAGAAACGGGAGAATCAGTGATAGAGTTGGACTACTACTAGAGAGAACTGAGTTTAAGGTCTACTTTTGTTCACAGAATTTCACTGCATGTTCTTTGTCTAGTAACTTTCAGCTGGGTCTTCCTTTACGGGATTGTTGTGGGGAAAAATGAGAAAAGTGAGAGCTGTATATGTCTCTTTAGGATCCTAAAGGAACTGCGGGATAAAAATCCAATATATAAATATTACATTGATTTTACGGAACACCTTCTTCTTTGATATCTGACCTCCACCTTTTAAACTTTCTGAATAGCACTTAAACTCTGGCTCTTCCCCCAAGCACTGGGATAGGGTGAGGTCAGAGCTACCTTTCCTGAAAATAAGACCCAACTGGAAAATAAGTCCTTGCATGATTTTTTTATGATGCTCATAATATAAGCCTGATCCCCAAAATAAGCCCCATTTAAGGTTATCAGCCAGATGGATGCATTTAGTAACACATTTCCCCCAAAATAAGACCTAACCAGAAAATAAGCCCTAATGTGTCTTTTGGAGAAAAAAAATAATATAAAACCCAGTCTTATTTTTGGGGAAACACAGTAGATGAAGAAGTTGTGGGAAATTTTATTGTTGTGACAGGTTTTTTTGTAGGTTTTTTTGGTTTTACTGTTCATTTTTGCTTTTTTGATTGAACATCTTGTTTTCCTGGGTTGTAAGCCTCCCAGAGGTTGGTTTTAAGATGAGCAGCTACACAAATGTTTAAAATAGATAAGTAGGATTAGAATAAATGGGTTTCATCCTTGTGAATGATTTATTCCATAGGATACATTGGGAAATGCAACCTATTTGCTCTTTCTGACCTCTCATTAATCTTTGATACCATCGGTTCTCATATACTAAGTTGTCTTGTTGGGGTAGGATTAGGATTCATGGTATAATGAACAAGATTTCTTTTGATGGCCCCATGCATTTCATTATTCCAGTCCTGTTGTCACATGATGGAGTGACACACTTTTTAATGTCTGTAGTGCAGTAATATCTGCCAGGAAATGAAGCCAGGACTGATTTAACTATCATTGTAGAGGTGCTTCAGCTTTTGTCTCCTCTAACAAATTGCAAGGAAGTTATAAAAATCCCGAATTTGAAGATGAATGAGGGCAAACGAACTGAGGTTTAATTCAGATGGGGACAAACTAGTTCTCCTAGAAGGAGAGTATGAGGATGGGAAAGTAATATAGTGTTGAAAACTATACTCTTATTGAGGGATCATATGTGCAGCTTGCGGTTTCTACTCAGCTCAATGCAACCTTGAAATTTGCTGATCACACCAACTACAGGAATGCAGCTTTTCATCAGTTGCATCTTATCTGATTCTATCCAGACCAGAGTATCATAATATGTTGCAAATGAAGCTGTCTTTAAGGAGACACTGGAAACTTCAGCTAGTACAGAATTCAGCTATTCAGTTATTGCAGGGGTAAATTTTAGAGAAGATAACCCTAATCCTGTACCTTTTGTACAGGTTTCCATGTGTTCCCAGGCCCATTTTTAAACTGTGGATGATACCATATAATTAGAAAATGAACTTGCATGAACTTTCCCAGTCCTTAAAACCAGGCATTGAAAATCTACACTTAAAACTTTTTGTTCAGACATGCCTTTTTTATACTGTTAGAAATTTCTCTTTCTCTCTCTTCTCTCTCTGGCTTTTCCCTAAACCTAACTTTACTTTAAATGTGCATATTTTTATTCTAATTAATTTCAAGTTATTTTAATGAAGATAAATTTAATAATAATAAGTTGTGTTGCTTGCTTGGTACATGGTGAAAATTAACTGCATGCAGAAATCTGTGTTAGCCTGGGAGGAAAGATGTTTTCTCCTAGCCATTGGGAACTTGTTGCATATGCTTTTCAACTGATAAAAAATTACTGTCATTACGATCACCAATTTCCCTATTGGTGATAATCCTGAAGATTTGAGATCCTTTTGTCATGGAATAATTTTACTACCTGGTGAGTTGAAACAGCACCAGACAACTAATCTCTTTTTATTTTTCTATTCCTATATTTTTCTATAGCCCTTGCAAATAGATGATAATTTCTGCGGACAAGATTTTAACCAACCGTTGGGTGGAACTGTCACAATTGAAGGTGTGCCACTCTTTGTGGACAAGGAAGATGGCATGACATCAGTGGCTGCTTATGACTACCATGGACACACAGTTGTTTTTGCTGGTACTCGAAGCGGCAGGATAAAAAAGGTAAGGTCTTGTTATGTTGTTTAGTAGAGTCCTATTGGCCCATAAAATGCCTCAGTCTCACATTGTTAAAAAGAATGAAGTAATATCCTTGTGCGTACTTCCTTATGACTCTCGAAACTCGTATTCTGAGGACCACCTTCATCTGGAGTGTCTTTATTTCCTTTATTTGTGGGTACTCTCTGTATTTTGATGTACAATCTGATTCTACATAGTGGAAGCCTTTTTTTGGGTGCAGATTGTGCTTCTTGTGGACTAGGTTCTTTTCATCCCATAAAACTGATTCAGTAAGAGTCCGAAGATAGATAGCAAAGAAGAGATTCAGTTGGTCAGTTATTAAGGTGCACACAAAGCAAGCTTCCTTCAGATTTAGGGATTTGGACTGCCATAAGAAATTGCACTAAACATCATTTCTTCTCGGATGGCCTTTTCCATTAAGTTGCTGTGCTGCTTTTTCTTTCTTTTTAAAAAAAAAAATCATAATCTGCAATGTTGTTGCATGCATTTGGCTCTGTTACACCAGGCAGACACATTTCCCTGAGGACGATGACTCTGCTGTGTCAGCAGGAACCCAGGAACTTTGATAACTGTGCACAAACAGGCTAAGAATACCCTGATGTACATGATTTAAACCATCTGCGGGCCAAAGTCCACAAAGCAGAGGGAACTCATCCTTCCACAACTACACAAAGGCTTCTTGTTGTTCATAATTAGCAAACAACTGTACGCTGTTTCCCCAGTATCTCCACAGAACATGGATTTCCTGTTATCATAACATCATTCCTATAATTACAGCTGGATATTCCCCATGTAAACACAGCCGGTATTAACTGCATCTTCAACCCGGAAGAATTGGCAGAATTGTATTTATGGCTCTGGCAGGACTCTGCATGAAACACCCAACCTAGCAGGGGGCTTTTAAAAGGCTGAGACATGCTGGTATGAGTTCTGAATTAAGGAATGTGATGAAGTTTGAGTTGGCTCTTGCCTTTGATCTTTTTTCTTCCCTCCCTCAGTTAAGGTTCTAATTTTCAAAGATTACAAGTATATTCTAGTGTGGAAGCCATCGTAATTCATCGTGAATATGAATGCAGAGGGAAAGACATAGAGCAGCTAAACATATACCCTGGAGTGTGAAGACGGGCTGAATTAGTCATTGAAAAGAGCAGGATTCTTGCACAAAATTATGCATATAGTAAATGCATGTGATCATTTCTGGGAATCAAAATTTCTGCAGGAGATAATGTTTGCATTGCAGCAGCAAAAGATCACGGGTTTTGCCACGTGCACATTTGACAGCTCATCCTGACTTCCTTGTTTTGTCTTCCTGTGTGATGCACATTCACTAACATGTATTGACACTTTTATTTATTTTTAGTTTTATGCCCAAAGACAAAAGAATTTATGAGGTGCATAGGGTAATGTAGGGAACAAAATTAAGAAGGAAAAGAGCATCAGCTACAGCATTGGACATAAGAAGGATCCTGACTCTGTTGTCAAAAGTTTGATATAGTGCTGTGTGAAAATGCATGTCAATGTGGTTATTTTGTTTTGTAGGCTGTTGTATCCCTCCTCTATCACTGAATTAGTCATTATTCATTGTTTCTTGAATTCTCCCTCCTTTTAGGTATATTTTCCATCATCACTAACATCCAGACATCACAAGTACAGTAAAGGGACAATTGTTTTTTTCACCATTTCATGATGAAAAGGGAGCATCAGGATGTTCCCATTTTATTAAAGAAAAAATAGAGTCATTTATTTGCACAAGGTCACCTTCCTGTCACACATTAGCCGGGGAATAACTGGATGTTATGCCATTTTGTTCCTCAGCCAACAGAGAAGGCTTCCCCTTTCTATGACACAGTGCCCATAGCGATGGAACACTCTGTACACTGAATTTGCTCTGTCTCTTTCACTCCTTGGAGTTATCAATCTGTATGCTGTGATTTTCAGGGCAGGAAATGGGTATCTATTTCTTACTGCTGTAGATTTGAGAGCAAGCAAGATGCTGATTTCCCATTTAGTGGATGTGGAGGGCTGGGGCTGGCCCAGGCCAAGCTGAGGGTTATTTTAGGAGATGTGCTCAACACATTGTAGATCTATTGTAAGTAGAGAGTGAATGTTTTGTTTGTGAGTGGGGTTCAAAAAGAGTGGATCTTGAAGCTTTTTACTTCAAGCCATAGCTGCACAACACTAGAAAGGTGTGACGCCTCAAGGAGGCAGTACTGTAATATTGTGGGAACCTAGGTGTCGTGTTCTACAAGTAAAGTTGCTGCTTCTTCATTTTTTTGCAACCAAACTTCTTGTTCTGTACTTAAAATGGGGATAGAAATCCCTATCAATTTTATCAGGCAAATGACTGCTATGGGGGAAAATATCGGGCTTGAGAGGAACACATATCAATCGGGATGTAGCTTTCAGATAAGTGTCATAATTAGGAACCATTCCTTAAAGACGGCTCCAGAGTTGGAATAGCCAGAGTTTGCCATTTTACACAAAAGACCTAACTCAAATCAGATATGATGGGGGGGGGGAGGGGGCAGTGCAAGACACCTGCTCTCCCAGGCTTCCTATCATTTGCTACCTGCAGTGATTTTGGTCTGCTCTGTCAGAATTTATTGCCTGGAATGATTTTACTCAGAGGATCTCACAGCTGCTTCATGAGTTAAATTTTCTACAGCTGGCTAGGAAAGCAGGCACATGTCTGGAGTTATGAGGTATGGCTCAGGTATGACTATAAATGCACATACATGGATTGTGATGCTATCGTGGATTATTTATACAAAGAAAACATTGTATTATGCAGATCAAATCTCCCAGCCGCTCAGGAAAATGAGGCCTTCTCAGTTATGTACCTTAATAGATTTGGTTTTTTGGTACATAAGGGATATTGAATTATGAGGAGAAAGTCAGATATAATTTTACATTTTTTTCCCCAGTTACTAACCTAAATTTCTTACTGTTTTGTTCAAATGGTTAGGTCGTGCTTTACTTTCAAAATTAGACTATTTTTTTCCTTCTAAGCGTGGAGCATCTGATCTTCATTTTTCCTCTTTTCCAATAATAAAAAAAGGTATCATAATGTCAGGTAGTCCCTGAACAAAGGAGACTAAAAGAAATGTTACGTTGCAAGTAGTTTTGTCTGGTGCCACGAAGATGGGAGAAACGGTAGCAGATTGTCATCTCTTTCTGATCAATGCTTGGTCTGAAGTGGCAGGTGTCTTGTTTCTACCATTTGCTTTTCCACTTGAGTTTCAAATTGCAAATTTTAAATAATTCTCTGCAAGGGTTGTACATGTTCAACTCTGTAGAGGAAGTGTGGGAGGAGGATTGATGAAACTATTGAGACAATGTGCTGTGCATTCAGTTATGTATCCCTTGTGATTGCTGATGATTGTTTTTTGTCTGGCAAATTTCCCCTGAGTGCAGTAGTTTCCACGTACCCTTATATAGTTCCTACATTTTCTCTTTCTCTTTCATCCTTGCCAATTCGATTGACTTCCTTGAAGGGCTGATGAAGCAAATGTATAGCAAAAGGGCAATGGCAGCCTCTGCTGAAACACCCAGATTAGTTGATTGGTAAGGGAAATGTGTGTGTTTAAAGATTTTGTAAACCGTTTGCAATGCTAAAATAAAATCTAAACAAATCCTTCAAGAAAAGATACAGGAAAGAAAGCTCTGGTGTGTTTGCCATTGGTGTGGCAAATAGGGAGTGAATTGCTTTTATAATCACAGTTGAGCAAGATTGGCCTTCTGAATATAAAGTTATATTAGTTTGTAGAGTGGGTAGTATCTTTTGCTTCAACCTTGAAGTAGTGGTGTGGGTGGAACTCAAGGGGGACATTGAGAGTGCAGCTGTTTTCTGTAACAGCTGTCTGACTGAGCCTACTGGATGGGAAAAATAGCCTCTCAGCAGTTACCTGATCCACCCAGGGAACTCTGGACCTTCATATCCTCCTTCTAGTAAGACAAGTACTTACTTCCAAATGAAATTCCAGCCTGTCCTTCCTAAGTGGTTACCCCAGAGATGCAGAACTGATAGGAATGGACAGCCAGGCACCTAAAGAAAATTAGGCCTCATGAAGCAGCTGTGACACTGCTAGGGTCACAACAACATCGTTGGGAGAGACCAAAGCCATTGTTTCAGGAGACTTAACAAATAAAGACAAGACTCTCTTGACCTGAGCTCAGCTCCTGGGGATCATACTAGCTGCAAACTATTGCAGACGGGATCCTATGTGACTCGCTGCAATAAGGGTTCATTGGTTGCATTGATTCCTTGTTGCTTTTAAAATCCAATATCTGTGCTAGTTAGTGGGCTATTATAATGTTTGAACATTTAAATACATTAAAAGGGTCTTAATTTAAAAGACTTATTATAATCAGAGGCCACTTCCTTTGAGCAGAGATACTCACTCTGCAGGGAGAGTGAGCAAAAGAGAGAAAGGAATAATGAGTGAATTCTCCGCAGTCCAAGAGAATTGATGGAAGTTTGGCGACAAGCAGTAGCTGGGGATGTGATGTGGGACATTAACGCTGTTTCTGTCTCCTGGCAGAGTTGTTAATCCTTTTGCTTAAAAGCAAGAAAGCTTGTGCCAACACTTCCCTTTGTCTTCTTGGCAAGGAGGCTAAGCCTGGCAGTATGTGGCTAGGGGGGGAAATTCCTTTCATATCTTCTGATTTTCGCTTCTCTGATCCTAAAAAGGGAGGCGGAACAGATACATCCTTTGAGAAGGAATTTTAGGAGCATGAGGAGTGGGTGGGGTTTGGTTAAAGCATGCTTCCCTTGGGTGCTGAACAATTAGCTCAGACTTTCCCTTGGCAGCCACTTATTAGACTGCTGACCCTGAAGCCTGGGATATTGGAATAGAGAAATATTTAGGAATTTCAGGGGTCTGGGGGAATATCACCCCCACTTAGGTTTTTTACGGTGCAGAGTTGTTTACTTGTGCAAATTGGAAAAGGGGAAGCTCATCTGCCCTCCCTTGAAAATACCACTATTGCAGAATAAAAAAGTTGGGTAAAGGGTAATGGCTTGCATTAAATATATAAAAAAACTCCCTTATGCTGTGTTTTCCTGCATGGTTGTTAGAGAGGAAGGAGGCTTCTTTTAGTTGTGGCACGGAACACCTGTTTTCCTTCCTTTGGTTACTTGGGAAAAAATGGTTTAGTTTGAACCAATTAACCAATTACGAAAATGTTCTCAATAATATTGAATTCAACTTTTGTCCTAGATCTCGATTAATCTGCTGAGTTTTGACACACATGTATCTGTGCGCTGTGCACCGATTCAAATCTATGGATGATGGAATTATGGATTGTTTATTCATAGTAAAGCAAGGACAGTGATTAATAAGCTCCAATGGGTGACCGTGTTAGGGAAGGGCGGGAATGAGAAGGAAGGCTTGTTTAGAAAGAGATGTCTTAAGTTTCAGTTAGGACTGACTAAAGTTCAGATCCAGGGCGTGGGCTAGATTAAAAATATATTTCAGAAATATATTATCCCATATCATAATATGGAAGAAACTCCTCTTTCCTCAGCATTAAGCTGCTGTACCTTATCCCTGAATGAGGTCTTTCAACAGCCCAGCCATGCCATGGCTCATTTGTCTTACAAAAACACAGATGTACAGGGAAAACTGTTGTATTTACAAATGCATGGGTGCCTCTGTAGTACATCCCCAGTCAGAGAACCCCCATCATTGCTTCTCTTGCCAGCTACAGACAATACTGCTTCTTGCCCAAGTGTGTGTAGAGTTTGTGTAATAAGAGGAGCCAAATGAAAAGAAAGACGAGCCTTCTGTAGATGATGGATTTAAAGAAGATTCTGAGCTCATGTCCTTGTGCTATAATCAGGGCCCCTCTTTCAGAGCTTGTGTCCTCCATGGATAGGAGGCTCCCCTCTTCATGTTATCCTGCCCTCTTACATTTGTCTAGGGTGCCAGATGCAGACAGAGAGTCCCTTTGTCCCAGGAAGCCTTGATGCCTTCGATAGACATCTCTGAAACAGTTGCTCCTCAGAAGATAGCCCGCCAGCCAGCACCTGTGGCAGCTGTAGCCTCGCCCCTGCCCTGCCCTTCCTCATCCTGTTTCATTTTTCATTTCCCTTCTTCCTTCCTTCCTGTTTCTTTATATGCCTCTTCCTATCTATCTTTAATTTGAGATGCATTATGTTACTGTTCTTCACTATTTCAGACTCTAGTATTTAAGGGGATTGAAGCAGGAGAGAGCCAGGGGCTTGTTGTAAAAAATATTTTAAATATGACTAAGTCTAGGTTGGCCTTTTTTGGAGCTCTCAAGATTCCCAAGACCTCTCTAATATATATTGTAACAGGTTGACTGTGAATTCTAGTGCTGCCTTAGGCCTGAAAGCCACCTGGGTCACTTTGGGTCAGTTATTTTTTCTCTCAGCTCAACCTACCTCACAGGTTTGTTGTTGTGAGAAATATAGGAAGAGGAAACAGTGTTAAGTATGTTTGCTGCCTTGTGTTACTTATAAAGTAATAAGTATGAGAAAAATTACAATAAATAAAATAACGTCCCAGAATTCTTCACATTAAAGCAATATACATTTTAGAAGAGGACTCCTTAAAACACTGGTATAGGACTTTTCCATGACAAATTCAATAATTTTAGCCACAATGCTAATAGTGGGATTTCTTTAATCTTCCTTAAAGCAATCGATTTCTGGTGGATCTATTCAGTAGACAAACAGATATTGTATCTTTAAGACCTGGAACAAAAAAAAAATATGCACAGTATTTCTGCCTTCTGGGCCATCTGTTGGGTCCCTCAGCTCCTTTTTCTTTCCCTTCATTACTTGGCTTTTGGGAAGCACCCCATCTGGGCCTTTAGCATTTGAAATTTCTTTTCTGCAGATAGAGATGGAAAGATAGATAGATAGATGGATAGATGGATAGATAGATA